>CAXKVV010001049.1:0-37317 GCA_964058805.1 Schoenoplectus triqueter | reverse complement strand
AGGCTTGCCGACACGGCATGAAAATGTTGATATTGTGGTGATCAGGGAGAACACTGAGGGGGAGTATTCGGGATTAGAACACGAGGTGGTGCCAGGTGTTGTAGAAAGCCTAAAGGTAGATGATTATTTTTCATGTGTAGGTCTTTTTGTTGCATTTTACCAAACTGTGTGCACGTTTAAGACTACACTAGTGGAATTTCAATTCTGATTTCAGTGTTGCATACTCTGATTATCCTCTACCATTGAGTATAAGAATCTTCAATTGGTTTTTTAAGCATAAGAAAATGAAATCTTTTGTTTGTTCATGTGTGTTTTTGTATTTTGTATTTTTCCAATGGAAAAGTTAAAATATCCTCTGTAACTTTCACAGGTACATGAGGTCAAATTAGAAAGGTACTTGGAAAAGGAAAAAAAAAAAAAAAAGGAATTTCCTAAACATTTGGGACCAGTTCTGCCTACTGTTATCACTAAAATATTCAAGCAAGTTGATTTTGGGTAAACAGCCTTTCGCATATAGGTTAAGACAATCAGACTAATTACTTCACATTATGACATGCCAATATGAGTTATTGTCTTAAAATATTTATTAAACAACTCACAGTCATCTTTATTATCTTTGTAGGTGATCACAAAGTTCTGCTCTGAGCGGGTAGCCAAATATGCTTTTGAGTATGCTTATCTGAACAATAGAAAGAAGGTCACAGCTGTGCACAAGGCCAATATAATGAAACTTGCAGATGGTTTGTTTTTGGAATCATGCCGTGAGGTGGCAACCAAGTATCCAAGCATAAAATATAATGAGATCATTGTCGACAATTGTTGTATGCAACTTGTGGCTAAGCCCGAGCAGTTTGATGTCATGGTTCGTTTTCTGTGATTTCCATGTAGTTTAGAAAATTGTTTCATGGCTTTTTAACTTTGTATAAAAGTTCTCGTAGATGCAAAACTAGACCTTTAAAAATAAAAAGATGAAATAATGCAAAAGGTATAAACTGCTTAATTGAAAGAACAAGGCCACATGTTTACCCAAAATCAACTTTCTATTGTCCAAATCACTTTTTAGTATAGCTGTAGATTGTTGTCTTAATTTAGCACTTCACATGTTTCCTTCATGGTATCATCTCATGTTTAAATTTGTTACTTAGCATTAATTTATGTTTGCCTTTTATAGGTAACACCAAATCTCTATGGTAATCTGGTGGCTAACACAGCTGCTGGTATTGCGGGGGGCACTGGAGTCATGCCTGGAGGTACTCCTACATTTTAGGAAATTTTCCCTTTCTTTCTCAATAAAAATTAGTATAATTTTAGGAATTAAAATAGTATAATTTAATTCCTTAATAAAAATGGTCTATTACCAGGTAATGTTGGTCAAGATCATGCAATCTTTGAGCAAGGTGCATCTGCAGGAAATACCGGGACTGAGAAATTGGTCGAGCAGCAGAAGGCCAACCCCGTGGCACTTCTCTTATCATCAGCGATGATGCTGAGGCACTTGCAATTTCCCTCCTTTGCTGACCGACTTGAGACATCTGTCAAGCGTGTTATAGCTGAAGGCAAGTATAGAACCAAGGATTTGGGTGGGAACAGCACCACTCAGGAAGTTGTGGATGCCGTAATTGCTAATCTTGACTGATGTTAAATTTATATATTAATTTTTGCGAAGTAGAAACATTTTTGGGCTGAAGAAAGCCGGCAAAATATTTTGATTTATAGATATATATTTTGTCATATGGCTTGCCAATTTGGGCAGCATTTTTTTTAATAAATGAGGAGCCATTCTGATCTTGTTCCTGTTATGTATTTGCATTTGAGCCTATTAACAGTTATCAATTCGGGTATTTGATTACGCATGTTTAGGAGATATCATCGTATGGTTTAAGATTGGAAGTGATCAAGGAGCACATGAAAATTGTGCTGTTTATAACAACCAAATCATTGTTACATCTTTGGACAATGTTTTATGACATGCAGATAACTGGCTAATTGCTTGTATATTTCCTAGGAGATAGATTTATGCTTTTAGGAACTGCATTGTTCCTAGAAAAGGTTTGCTTTAACTCGTTTAATTTCTTTAATGCCAGTTAGACCGTTCATTAAGGTGGCATCTATTATAGATACAGTGAAGATGCACACAGCACACTACAGTACGATTCGCAATGGTTTAAAATGGATACATGTGCTAAAAGCATGAGAAACCATATATAAATTCTAACATTTCAAACCTTAATTTGACTTCCATCATAGGTTTCTGCTAAGTATAGATGATTTCTTAAGGTGACCTGAAGGGCTGAAGGCATCTAACCACTTGAAAAAAAAAGCACAAGAATGAAGCGCTAAAATTAGAGGCATAAATATTTACGTGCGCTGTTATTCATTTGCCTCCATTCTTTCAATCCTGGCATTTTAGCTTATAAATCAAACATGAACCATTAGATCCTGACCATTTTCCTAGCATCTTTTCTTTTCTTTTTCTCCTTTTCTATTAATTGTTTTTCTTGTAAGGCTTCAGATCTTTGCAAGCCTTAAACAAATAATCAACCATGTTCCGGCAAACTGTCCATCATCTTCGTCAGCTCATCCCCTCCGCAGCTCCTCCTCCTCTTCCTTTCCACAGATCTGTGACCTACATGCCACGTCCCGGTGATGATGCACCACGTCATGTAACTCTAATCCCAGGCGATGGCATTGGTCCAATTGTCATAGATGCAGTTTGTCAGGTTATGGAAGCAATGCATGCTCCAGTCACCTTTGATACATATGAGATGCATGGCAGCATGGATTCTGTTCCATCAGAGATCATAAAGTCAATTCGCCATAACAAGGTCTGTCTGAAAGGGGGCCTTGTCACACCAGTTGGCGGTGGTGTGAGCTCACTGAATGTGCAGCTTAGAAAAGGACTTGATCTCTATGCTTCGCTTGTTCATTGTTTAAACTTGCCTGGACTACCGACAAGGCATGACAATGTCGACATTATTGTCATCAGAGAAAACACTGAAGGAGAATATTCTGGTTTGGAGCATGAGGTTTCACCAGGGGTTGTTGAGAGCCTAAAGGTAATTTTCAATTTTTCATTATTTGTTTTGGTTACTTGATTTTAACATAATTTCTGGATTGCAAATTATTAACTACAATTGAATATCAACTTGTAGGTGATAACAAAATTCTGCTCTGATCGGATTGCTAAATATGCATTCGAGTATGCTTACCTCAACAACAGACATAAAGTCACAGCTGTGCATAAAGCTAATATTATGAAGCTTGCTGATGGTCTTTTCTTAGAATCTTGCCGTGAAGTTGCATCTTTATATCCAAGCATTGAATACAATGAAATTATTGTAGATAACTGTTGTATGCAACTTGTTTCAAAGCCTGAGCAATTTGATGTCATGGTATGAATGTCTTTAAACTTGGATCTATCTTAAAAACTGAGCACTGATTTGTTACTTCAATTAGTATAATATAGGATCTGAATTCATTTCTGCTGGTTTGGCAGGTAACACCAAATCTTTATGGAAACCTAGTGGCGAATACTGCTGCAGGCCTTGTAGGAGGTACTGGTGTCATGCCTGGAGGTAATATATGTTTGAAGCTTCTCATTATGACAACATTAACTATTTACAACATAAATTACATATGTTTTGTGTTTCTAGTTAGGTTAAATTACGGGCCTCGTCTCATTCTTCTTCATTTCAAACATGTTCCTTGGTTTTCGGCTTTTTGGGTGTTCAATTATTCGAGCTAAAAAAAGAAAAGAAATGGTGTTGGTGTTGTTCTGGTCTGGCCTCGTTATTTACTAGTATGTGCTCAGACTAATAGTAATTTCCAGTTGATGCTTCACAGCTTCTTGCAGAAAATTGTAGAAGACTAACCAGAAAAACTTTCATGGTAATCAGAAGAAAATTTCTTTGACAGTAAATGTACCTCTCAGGTAATGTCGGCGAAGACTATGCTATATTTGAACAAGGGGCCTCAGCTGGAAATGTTGGTAATGAGAAAATCATTAAACAGAGAAAAGCAAATCCCGTAGCCCTTCTCCTATCGTCTGCCATGATGTTGCGGCACTTGCAGTTTCCTTCATTTGCTGATAGGCTGGAAACTGCTGTCAAGCATGTAGTTGCTGAGGGGAAGTTCAAGACCAAAGATTTGGGTGGCGACAGCACCACCCAACAAGTCGTTGATGCTGTTATTGCTATCCTAGTCTTGTTATAATAATATGATAGTTTTTTTTATATATAATTTTGTGAGGCAGCAGTTTTGTAGGAACGAAAACAAGAGACTTCCCATGTTTTTAAATCAGCCTTTTGTCATTACTTTTTGTTTCCGATTAAGAATTGACGAATTCAGAAATATGCTGTCTTATTTTTTCTTATTTCTTACATCTTTTCTGTTTTGAACTTAATTTTCTTCGTTAATTATGGAAGAGGGGAATATAATTTGCTCTTCGGTTCCAGAAACATTGATTCAGCCCTATAAAGCATCTAAAAAAAGGGTAGCCATAATTAAATAGAAATGCTTCAGAACGATTTTATTAGATAATGTTTGTACATATATATATTGGGGATTGCAAGTCGTTTGCTCAATTGCTTGGAGGAATGGTGTCTTGAGACGACTATGTTGAGCAAAACTATTGCGAAAAGCTGAATAGAAAAAAAAAACGGACAATCACCAACTTTTCGCTGCAAAATAAAATTTTTGAAGGACTAAAACGATAAGTTACTATTACTGAATACTGAGATTGTAGAAATGATATTTACATGAAACATATTGAAGTCTATTCGGTACATTTTCTAAAGTATTTTTATAACTTACGAACTATATTGAAGTTTTAGTCGAATATATTAGAAATGATGATACAAATCATTGGATATAATCAAGGGTATTTTTAATTTATGATATGTTATATCATATTTCCTGTATATAAAGGGATCGAAAAATTAAAGTATCATATTTGGATATGCAGTATATTCTCTATGTATGTAGTTAAATAATTTATAACCTTATAGCAATGTAAGACACCGGTGGAGATCTTATGCATACCAAATGCAATAGGTTTCTTTTCTTAATAAATATTATAACATTTTTAATTTGGAATTGAAAAGAAAAGAAGGGAGACATCTGGTTCCTTTCATTCGTTTCTTGGAGCTCTTAATTGGTAAAAGATTTCTAAACGTCCACCGCCACCGTTTCCGTGTTTTGTTTTAAACATTCGTTATAATCATTTTAAACAGCTACCAATTCATTAAAAGAAAGTAAACTTATCTTAGAAATGGCAGGGGCCGCGCGCCTCGACCACAAATTACGACGTCCACTCTGCCACTTGGGCAGATGGTAGACCAGCGCTCCTCCCAAGTGCAATGGAGGCCACTGACCTAGGCCATGCACCTTCTTGATCGCGCATCGACCCCGTCCAGGTAAGTGCCTTTCTACGTAGAACCCCATCCTCTATTTATAAGTACCTCCAGCGACTTCTCTCGCGTTAATTTGGGAATGTGGGACTAACGAAACGCTGGTAGTGGTAGCATAATAGAGAACCGGACAGGCACCTACTCGTCTTGCAGTAGCAGGCCTATGAGATTTTGGGCCTTAGTTTATTTCTGATTTTGGAGCAATACCGGCCCAACAATGAACCTCTTTGAGTCTTTGGAATTTGCTGTACTACTCTCTAGTATCTACTACTATACTCGAGTTTCGGATTTATTCTTCATTTTGTTAATGCTTCAATGTCGTTATACTTCATAACAAAATACTAAGCGTTTTTTTTGAAGTAGGTTTTTACCTACTTTATTTAAAACTAGCTATATATCCACGCGTTGTAGCAGATTTTTTTTATTTAAACATTAAAACATTATAAAAAAAATCACATTTATCTAATATTAAATTATAAATTTACCAAATTATAGAAAAAACCTATAATAAAGACTATATTTAATCTTAGATGAGATTTTTGCACAATATGAGTTAATGATTCATGATTTTTATGGCAAGAAAAGTAAATTATTCTAACATATATTATCACCATTAATTTTTTACTAAATATGCATAAAGTTCCTAAATAAAAAAATAATATTATGGAAATAATAATATATAAGGAAAATAAATGGAGAGAAAGAGTGGATTAAATGACGCGATCACATACGTTCGATCAACCAAAAATAATATTATCCATCTAATTGAGGGATAAAATGGGTATAATAAAAAATGGACTTTATATAATAATATAGATTTAAATAATTACATGCTAGAGAAGGAGGGGGTTGATACATCCTCACTCCGGAGATTGAAAATAATACTGAAAGCTCTATCTGCCTTTAGGATTAATGTAATTCGTTGGCTGAGCCGTTAGATTGATTTTGCGGTTATTCAGTTTTACCTTGTTTTTTTTTTTTTTTTTTTGATAATTACCCGTAGGAGTTTTACCTTGTTCAATTGGACCATTTAAATGAACTCTTTAATGTTACTAGAGAAAACCCAGCAAATAGTATAAATTTATTATTTGCTCCTGAAGTCCCAACTAATATCTCGAGAAGAAGAATGCCCAAATCCCAACACCTTTAAGGAAAGGGTTATTTTGATAATCTTGACAATTTTCAAATAAATACTAAAAAAAATTTAAAATAGAAAAAATATTATGAATATATTTTTATACTTATAGATTGACGATGATTCAAATTTCATGCAATTTCATTATCATTTGATATTCTATCAAGGACCATCAAAATTTTATACAATTTACAACGGTTATAATTTGACGTTCTTTGATGGACTATCAAACGATAATGAAATTACATGAAATTTGAATTACCATCAATCTATAAGTAGAAGAACATATTCATTAGATTTTTTCTATTTTTAAGATTTTTTTTTATATTTATTTGAAAATCAATTGTCAAGATAACCATTGTTAAGTAATCTCTTCCCTTAAATGCTAGAAAAAAAAAAACCCAGCAAATAGTACATATTTATTATTTTCCGTGGGATTTAGAACCTATCCGAAGGTCTTTGGATAGAGACAGCCTTCCTATATCACACGATTAAATCTGCTAAAATCGTGATTAACTGCTTGTAACATCTGATCAAAGTCTTAATTTTTCTTAGCTCTTTTCTGTTTTAAACTTAATTTTCTTTGTTAATTATGGAAGGGGGAATATAATGAGCTCTTCGGTTCTAGAAAAATTGAGTCAGCCATATAAAGCATCTAAAAAGGGCAGCCATAATAAAATAGAAATGCTTTTAATTTCATCCAGAATTTTATGAACTTGCCACAAAATTATATAAACAAAAAAATCCACCGAAGGAAAATTTAAATTCCGACAATTCTGCGTGCGAACCTCACACATGAAATTTCTATCAGAGCGGATGGATTTGACGACAAGCTTGCTCCAGATGCCTCCTTCCCCTGGTAATATTTTGACATAGCAAATGAGGCGGGTTTAATTCCTTTATTCTTATTTCCTTTGCCATGTTTTCAATAAGAATGCATATAAATGAAAGGAGTCAAAAGGACCTGAGACTGTTAGTCTATATTTCAGTATGTATTACTACTAGATACTCGTTTATCACCAAAATCTCATTTAAAATAAACCTGACACATCTAGGCATTTACTTAAAAAAAAAAATGATCTGTTCATTATAATGGTCATCCAGTTTATATGCTTGTTTACTCCACCTCCAATGCAGCAGGAAAAGATAGTAACAGAAGCAGGTATAACTTCACACGTTTTACGTCCATATTTTAAAAGTATGGCACATAAATAAAGAACAATATGTAAAATCACAATTCCAGCCTCTTAAAAACTTCGCCATTGATGGGCACACATGAAGTTCACACTAACTAAACATATTACAATGATAACAGCAACAACTAAATACATTTTCAACTCCATATCAGGGGTGATTTGCGTACGGTACAAAGAAAATCTAGAAATCACCCCCAGTCCAATAGAAGTATCAAGCTGATACGACCTCTGATAGAAAATATTTCACCATTGTTGGCCTCTTACTCCAGTTACATCTCCAGTTCCCCTTCAGTGGTCAATGTGCTAGCTCTCCCAACACAACAGTGACTATATTCACAGAGGGTGGTAAATTTTATGGTGTTTAGTGGCCCAGAAAATCCATATAGTGAATGATATTAGAGGAAAGGGAACATTTTCTCGACTACTTCAATAGAGGGACACAGCTTACAAATTTCCGGGAACATAAAAGCATGCAACCACTCTGACTCATTGAAGAACTTCAAAATGCAAATTAAGTAACAATTCATACCCAGTTGCTCACCTCAACATTGACTCCATATAGCACATACACATTCCTAATTCTACTTAAACTAGTGTTAATAACAGTAAATATAAAGGGAAATCAAAAAGCACACCTAGTCTGACAGTGATTTTAGCAAGGTCCTTGGACTGGACCAAATTGGCAGCTCAACTAGCAAATTTGCCAAATTTTCTTCTTTTTCTTCACAAAGTACATCAACTTCAGAACAAATTTCTTCTATCTTCCTGAATATAGCTTCTTGGCACTCCACCTACACTTCCATACAAGCAACTTAATCATTAGTCTCTTCTATATCATCTATTTTTCCATATAGGTTCTGAAGCATATACACCCAAAGGCTGTGCTCGAGTAGATGGAAGAAAGGAGTGCTATAGAATGGAAAATAGGAAGAAAGAGGAGAGGGTTATAATCCTAACCCCCCAATTTGGGGGTCAACGATTTCGTCAATATTCAACTATCGACTCTCCCGTTACCCTCTCACTCCCTCTCTCACCTCCTCCAATTTGGGAGCAAGGTGACGAACTATTTTTTCCCCTTTCTCTTCCCCTTCCACTCCCTCACCCACTCTCCACCTGCTCAGAAGCACAGCCTAAAATGTCATTATCCTCGACAGTCAACAGGTTTTATGATGTGCCACATCAAATAATTGTTTAACTACAGGTATGTTTATAATGCAGCAAGCTGTTTTTTTGTTCAAATTCACACAAGTGCTACACTTACACCACAAGGCTTTACATAATTCAGGCTTTAAACCAATAAACCATAGTACCCACCAAGGGATGATGCCTTGAAGTATGCTTAACTATACAAGTAAGATTCTCCAGCAATTTTAGTCTAAAGGCACAATATTTAGTAACCAATAAGTATAAGAAAAAAAAAATCTAGACAGGAACATAAAAGTGGTATCTACGTGAAATCAACTCTACAGATTATAAATTGATGTGGTTAATATGCAACTATACTTCTTCCAATTTCGAAGAGCTCATTTCCAGCTAAATTCTTCTCATTAAATAATTTAGAGAGAAGCCCTAAACCCTTATATCAGTAAAGAATTCATCTTTACCATCCTGACAGCCCTACCTGGATCAAGAGCTCATCAATTGAGTGGAGGTGGCCTCGATTGTCCAACTGTCTCATGGATTGAGACCCATCGACATTTTTCGACCTCAAATCCACTCTAGGCTGCTCCGGCGCTTGCTCTGAGAGCAGATTTAGAGTGGTAGAGAGCCGTTCCCACTTATCCAATTCTATTTTATACTTATCTCGCAGACTTTTCAGACAGCTCAGCATCTGCTGACGACGCCATCGCCTGAGCTCCGCCTCACTGTCCTCCATCGACTCCGGCGCCTCCGCGGCAGCGTCGGATGCCACGGAGGCTTTATCTCCAGCGCAGCGGCGCCTCCTGTAGATAAATCCATCGTCGTCGCAGATCTCCCCCCACTCGGCGGATGCTTCTCCGTCCGAGGTCACCGCCATTTTGAGGTCTCGCAAAAATTTGAATTTGGGAAGGTGTCGTGCCTAAACAATGCGATTTGGGGTTCTTTCAGATCCACTCGGGTTCTGCACAATCGAACCAATTAAATTTTTTTTGACTAACAAACAGCAAATAGTGTGGTCCAGTTATTAATGGACAAAAATGAAGAAATGCTTGTTGGATATTAACTGAACCCGTTAAAAATAAAGCCCATTTATAGGCCTAGAAATCGGATTGGACTCCTTGACTCAATAAATTAGACACTGAAGTCGGGCCCCATAAAATGATCTGGAAATTGCATAAACGGCGGAGTCTTTATTTCTCCCACTTCGTAAATCCCAACCTAGAATTGACGATACGCCTCCGCCATGGCATCCACGCTCGATTTCCGCTTCTTGGACGAGGGTCTAGGCGGTGAGAAGAACAAGAAGCGTAAGAGAACACTTTCTGACGATGCCGCCCAATCGATGGATCTCGACGAAATGGACCCTGCCGACGCCGAGCGCCCGTCGAAGCTCGCGGCCATCCCCTCCGACGATCCGAACAAACCCGCCTTCGGCCGACCGACCTTCGACGGTGTCATCGCTGGGAGAGTCTCTGGTCGCAAGTGGAAGCAGCCACGAACGCAGCGCGCCTCGGCCAAGGCGGTGACGCTCCGTCCAAAGTCGTTTAGGCTTCGTGCAAAGGAGAACAAGGATAAGCAATTGTACAAGGAGAGGATTGCTGAGCTTAAGGAAGAGATCAGAACGAATAAGGTGGAGAAGAGGAGACTAAGAGAGGAGAGGGAGAAGAGGAAGCAAGAGAATATTATAAGATCAGGGACTAAATTTCAAAAGATCACAAATCCAAAAACTCTGAAAAAGATTTCCAAGTCGAGGAACAAGAAGTTGCTCAAAGTTGTGCCTGATGAGATTTTCTCACGTGGCAAGAAGAATTAAGAGTAAAGAAGTAGCTTTGTGATTTGTGTTCTATTTTCTGCACTCTGTGCAATTTAGTTCCAATTTTGGTGTTCGTTGAACTGGTGTTGTGGAATATAGCAATGACAAGATAATGACTGAAATTGCTGGATTGATATTGGCTTACTAGCTAACGTAGTTAATGTTCATTTTCGGTGGTGTTCATTTTTATTTTCTGGTTTAAGGTTCGTTGTCGTTTGTAGAACCTGTGTTACATACTTTTTGCTATATCATAATCAATTCACAAAAAATTGTCATTGCAAATACAACTCATATTTTGTCCGCAGTTTGGTCATAATTTGCTCATAATTTGATCACAATTTAATTATACATACCTTGATGGATGATGAATCACAAAGACAACCACCAGCGATCCGATTTTGATGGATCACCGGCTAATAAGGCCTTGTGGCTTTAGAGATAAAACATAAAAAGACTATTTTGAAATGAGAATTTTTAGTCGCAAGTATATTGTTCTGTAAACATGATGTAAAATTTTTGGTCCAAATGGGTATATATTTTTATTTTCAGATGATTGAATCCAATATTTCGCACAATTATTAAAGTATCCTAGCAAAATTCCTGCACATACTCGATAGCATCCAGCGGTTGTTTACTGAAACGAACCGTGTGTCGTTCTGAAGAGAAAAAAATGATCCAACGCTCATCAGAACTCCCTTGTTTCCATTGTCAGTACATCTTCTGATCGCAATTTACTCATATACAGCCCATTTAACATTTTTCTATTTGAGCTCGACAATTTGACCTGATTAATATAACTCAGTCGTTGCTTGTCATTTTGCCCATGGACAACAGCGTCTATTAGCAGCCCTACTCTGATCCCAATTCAGACCGTGCGATCTGAAATGAGCGGACCAGATTAATTTGATTTGCTTTATAGGGGACCTCTTTTCCAATCGTTTTCAATTGCACGGTCCCAAATGGAATCGGAGTGTACTCCTACTGCATTAAGCCTAGTGCTATTTTTTATCTTGCGGGATCATTTATGTAAACCCGAGCTTTTTGGGATTTTCGTGTCATTTAACGGGAGTCTGATTTTGAACAAGGAACCTTGCTTCTTGTACTTTTTAATATGAGCAAGGTAAGGAGCATCTGGATATACACAGGGAAGGTGACCAAACAAGAAGGTACCTGGTAGACTGGTACCAGTTTTGGGCCTTTTGGCACTGGTTAGTGGAATGCGATTAGTAGTGTGATGTTGACATGAATGTTGTCTGTGCTTCGTGCTTGAGTGCAAGCTAGCGAAATGGAAATCCTTATTTTCCCATAAAAAGATGGCGAAATTATTATTCCTGAACTAAATAGAAAAGCGCATTAGTGCAGCTATCCTATTTAGGGTTGCAAAAGGTCGTTAGAAGCCTAGTGCATCTTATACGGTGCACTGTTCTCTGTGCTCTGAGTTGCAGGGAGGAATATTATGGCTCTTAATTTGTACTCTGAAGTGCTCTGTTCTTTGGGGGTGATTCTGACTTCACACTTCACGCGTGAAGTGGTCGGCCCCCTAAATCTTAATCATTGACAACCTGCTTGCCTCTTTTAAATCTACCTGTGATTGGAAATGTACGGTTTGAATTTGTTGGGTTACCCATTCCGCAATGCGGAGTATCACAGAGGATAGAGGATACGGACTCGATGAATCAGAAGGCCCTTCTTATTCTGGTCTAGGTTTCTGTAGGAAAAGGCCCATGGTTTTCCTAACTGTTGCACTTTGATTGCTTATAGAGGTGAATACATGTATTTATCACCTCAGTACCAGCAAGCTTAGTTACTGTTGAGAATTCTACATTCTGCTGGCAAACTTGACTATTTCTTCGAGGAATAGTAGAACAAGAGGCAGAAACAAATGCTGCCACTGTGGCACCTGCAATACCAGCTAGCTTAGTTGCTGTTGATAAGTCTACCGTCTACGTTCTGCTGTGAACTTGACTAAGGTGGGAGCAAACTTAGTTTATTCACGAGTTAAGTCACTGTTTGAGCATTTGATGTTCTACTAATACAAATTATGCGCCTGATAGTGTGTTTCATTGGTGATCATGCATTGCTTTTGCTGGTGAGTTTGAGTTTGATATAAATCTAATGTACCAGAGGTGAACCAGCTGGAGGTAATGGTCGAAGACACTTCTTTTAGTTAGGCTAGTTACTTGTGCTTCCAGGGCTCTGGCGCCTATTTCTCTTAAAAGTTCATATACTTACAAGTGTATTGGCTGATGTTACACTATGACATCACCAGAAAAAAGATCTATGAAAATGAAAATTGAGTGAAGTTGTTATTCAAAATTACACAAAAAGTGCCTAATTGGCATCGCTAACACCTTAATATCAAGACGACAAACCAAGCATATATATATATTTTATGATTAACTGACAACTTTAGAATGCTATTATAGAAATCAGAAACTGTAGTGCTCACCATATATATAATATAGGAGAACAAACTACAATCATGCCCAAATAACAACACAGGAGGGAAAAAACAAACAGGAAAGAGACTAAAGAGAGCTATAAAGAAGGAAAGAAAGTACAAATCGCAAAGTACATTTCGGACCATTTTGCTCAATCCCCATTTTAACAGCCACTCAACCAAAACAAGTTCCTGTTCAAAGGGTTTTTGGTAGCTGTCGTCTCTGTCCAAAGACCCAATCAACCATTGAATTGATATGAGCAGATATGCACATCTCCAATTAAACCCAAACAAAATTTTATTTCCAATGGTTGATTAAGTCTTTGGATGTAGAAGCTATATCTTCAAACCCTTTGAACAAGATCTGCTAAGGTTTTGCTCTGCCTTCTCCTTCCAACTCCAAAGCACCTCTTGGAATGATTTGTTGACATCTACAGAGACCTATTTCCACCATAGCTAAATGCCTAAAGTACAGTAGGAGAAGAAAGACAAAACAAAATGAGAAAAGGCCAAGAGAAATTGTTGTGAGCGGAGAATATATAGTACTGGTTACTGAGCTATCAAAGGGTTCAGGGAATTAAAGAGGAAAAAGGAACAGAGATCGGTCCAAGGACTAAAACTTTATTCTGTACCATTGCAAATGTTGCATTGCAATGCAAGCATGTTGAGAGCCCCCAAGCTCGCGCATGCTGTGGCGTCTTCTTGCCTTTTTTCTGTAAAGGCAGAGGCAATGGCATTTTTGTGTCAGCCAATGTGGCCCCAAACCAAAGTTTGAACTGGTCTTTCTCATTTTTTTTTTATTGTTTGGCACTTTGACTACCTCAAACTCTCAAAGCAATGCAACTTTTTTACCTAGGGTAAAAAAATTATGCTTTTGTGTATACTGGGAATGGAACATATGATTCAATATGATATTTTGATAAGGTCATTATGGAGGAAGTATTTTGGTATTATAGCATGCCTTGCCTTATGTGAAGTGAGTTCCCTTAGTACAATCGTTGTCCACTCTGGAAATTCCCAATGTATAAGGTATAGTTTGTAGAGAGCTTCTAGTTGAGTGATGATAAGCTGACATCATATTGATTGATTTACGAGAGCAGTGTTTATTATATTCATCACTGTACTTATTGTTTTCTTTAGATTTACTGCACATATGCGAATCAGAAGTTACAATTTTATAAATTAAAGGCGCTATACTGCTATTATTGCTCCAGCATTAAATACCCAATATATCATTTCTGTCTTTCTGGTCATCATACACCAAATAACATACAACTAACTCATCATAGGATAAAACTATAAGCACGTAACGTCAGAATAATTAATTAAAGAAAATCATCCTGTCTGTTCCAGTTTTCGGATCCGTAAGCTACCGAAATAATGAAAAACAATGTAACTATAATAATTATACAATACTTAAATACATAACATATTTAATACTACAACATTGTCACATTACATAAAAAAAAATACAAACAAAAAGTATTAATTGGATGATTGAACATGATAAAAATGATTTTAGTTTTGCAATCATAAATATTTTTTCTGTTGATTTTGGATTCTTTTTTAGATTAGATGATCTGCCAATCAAGTTGTAGATCAGAACTTGATTTTTTTTTTATTATTTTGGACCTTTCAAATTGTTCATAATATGTTAACGGTCAAATTTCACGATAATTAACAGTTAGCAAATAAAATGAATTTTAATCATTTTATTTCCGTTAAAATCGTACCGTATTGCAAATTCAATTTACTCGCCCGGTGGGAAAAATTAGTCTGGAACAAAATTTGCATCTTTTTTTAGGGGCAGCAATGGAAAAGTTTCGGGGGCAATTTTAATTTACTTCCAGTATATATATATATTTTTTTGTGAGAAACTTAGTTGCCTAGTTGTAGAGATGGCAATGGGCCGGGTAGGCGGGTAAAATATCAACCTCGTGATCCGGTCCGTCTATCAAAATCACATATCCATCATGCTCGGTCTATACCTCCGGGCCTGAAAATTCCGGTCCGTCCTGCTCACGGGCCAAGTTTTTCTGGCCCGTCCCGTTCAGATCTGTTATGTAGTGCAGTTTTTTAAAATCGGCTGAGAAATATATTTTTTTAGCATCTTAGATTATGAATTTGAGAAAACTTAAAATATAAAAGTTGTAGATTTTATTGTTATGAATTTACAGAATCTTATTTCATCTTAATATGATTTTTCAGAACAAAATTATGATTAAAAAAGTATTTAAAGGTCTAAAAATTTTCAGCAGCTAACCTTTATAATATAATTTTTTGAGATTGATATGTTATATTTTTGAAATAAATCAAAATATAAAAATGATAGAAATAATTGTAATGGTTTTAGAGAAATTAATTTTGTATTGATTGGATTTTTGAGTTAAAAGATATGACTAAAAAGTTACTAAGATGTCTATTGAATTACATTGTTCATATTTATAAATTTTAAAAATATTAGTGTTTCTATGCATATGATAATATCATAACTAAATGCTTAATATAATTTAAATGATATTAGTGTTATATTAATATTCTACATAATTTTTAAAATATATTGATATATAATATATATAAATATATATAAAATAAGTATAAATATAAATATTATATATATATATATAATTACTCCGGACCGGATGGACGGACCTAACTTCAAATCTGTATCCGTCTCGGTCCGTAGGATGGCCCAGTCCGGCTCTACCCGTTCATTAACTGAGCCTGAATTAACGTCGGACCGAAACAGATCCGAACAGGTTCACCGGACCACGGACTAAATTGTGATGCCCACCTAGTTGTATTGTACCGCACGCATCCTGTTCGGATGTCATCAGCAACAATAGTGGCGCATGCGGAGCCTTCTTTTTTTTTAACCCCAACTTTTTCATTATTGAAATTCTACCACGATCGTAAACCCTTGAAATGTACAATTTACAACAGAAGATAATCAATTTGTGGAACTTGTTTTTTTTTTTAATGTTTATCCCTTTTACAATTTAATAATTTTGGATAAAGTGAAAAAGTGTGTATGAAATTTGCACGCATCCAGAAGTAAATGCTTGAATAAGTAAATTGTGTTCGGCGTGAATATATAAAATAACAAATATTGAACTCTATAAATATAGGAGAGGGATCCTTTTGACGATGGCTATTGATAATCTTCAAAATAGTTTTTTAAATACATTTGAAATAATTTAAAATAAAAAACTTTATAGATATGTTCTTTTACTCTTATTGATTGAAATTATTTAAATTTCATGCAATTTCATTATCATTTAATAGTTCATCAAATATTGTTAAATTGGAATCGTTGTAAATTACATAAAATTTTGTTGCTCTTTGGTGGACTATCAAAAGATAATGAAATTATATGAAATTTTAAATAATATAAATATATATATATGAGTGGATATACCGTGAGCTTAAGCTCACGGAGGCCTTCCGTGAGTTTAACTCAAAAAGTATATCAAATCATCTCCAAATTTAAATTTTGCATTCTCAATAAATTCTTCATATTGAAATCTTATGGGGTACAAAAATTTGGGATGTTTTGAGTTTTCTATGTCACTCTTTTTAATATTTGAAAATCGGCTCTAAAAATAATAATAAAATATTCAATATTTGTATATTATTTTCAAAAATTGAAAAGAGTGACTTAGAAAACTCAAAATATCTTAAAATTTTATACCCCATAAGATTTCAATATGAAAAATTTAATGAGAGTGAAAAATCAAAATTTAGAGATGATTTGATATATACTTTTTGAGTTAAGCTCACGGAAGACCTCTGTGAGCTTAAGCTCACGATATTTTTACTTATATATATATATATATATATATATATATATATAACAATATCTATTTTTAAGATGTATTTGTATTTATTTAAAAAATTCATTGTCAAGATTGACAAAATAATCCATTGTCAAGGATCCATCCTCCCATAAAATATATGTGCTCAGATAACCTTTTTTTGTCAACTGCGAAAATTGACTAAAAATAGTCAATTATCAATATTAATGAAAATAAATTAAAATTATAGATAAGTCATAGTAAATTTTATGCAATTTTAAATTTATTTTGGTCAATCGTCGGGTGATTTTAAATATTAATGTTTAAATTTAAACTGTCAATATTTTTTTGACAAAAAATGCTCTTTCAAGTTAAATCAAATTCAGTACGCAAAATATATGTGCTATAAATAATATTTCTATAATTTTGTTTTTTATTTTTTTATAACTATTCTATCAGTGTCGTGATTGTTGAATAAAAAGTTGTCAAACATATATATATATATATATATATATATATGAGTGAGGCTATGGTGCTTCACGAAGCACAAAATATTTCGTGTTTCACGTCCGTATTTCGAATTTGAAACTTCAAACGACCGATCCAAACCAATGAACATGATCTTCATATTGAAATATCTTTCAATATCAAATTTTATATATTTTTTAATTTTTTTGCTATTTTCTAGATGGGTATAAAATTTATTGATCTAATGATTTTGTACCCGTTTAAAAAATAACAAAAAAAATTAAAAATATATAAAATTTGATCTCCAAAAATATTTCAATATGAAGATCGTGTTCAATGGTTTGGATCGGCCTCGAGATACGAACGCGAAATAGAAGAAATTTTGTACTTCACGAAGCACCATAGCCTCACTATCTATATAGTTTTGTTAGTTCTTATTATTGTTGTTTGATAATCGACCGTCAAAGAATAATTTGGTGAGCTGGGCCAGTTTAATATGTAACTTCATTAATTATACCGATTGACTTGCTGATCGTTTAAATATTTATTCATACAATATAACCTTTTCTTTGTGCAAAAGCGACTGTGGCCTTTACCTGGTTGTGTAGAGGTTGCCACCCCAAAGGTGGGCATGCTCTATACTCCACTCTTTCATCAACGGTGTATTTTATTGGTTGGATACCAGTAATGGAACAACTTTTATGGTGATGGGCGCATGATGTCAATTCAATTTAAGAAATATAATTCTTGGGTCTCTCAAACGGTACCATGCTGTGTTCTGGTTTTATGGTAAACAATTGAACGTTTGATAGACCCATAAGTAGTCTAATTAGAGTATGGGGTTCGTGGGTTTACAATTCGATTAAACTAATAACTTAATTATAGCTAACTATTACTTAAGTGCTTGATTACCATGATCTTTCATCCTAAGTATAAGACAAAAATAGTAATCATAGATTCAAATATATAAACAAATGATTATCTAATATTTTTCGGAAATGTGTATAGTTCAGTAGTTCAGCACTTCAGCTATATATGGTGGGAGCATAAAAAAAAATGTGATTTTAATATAGATGTGATAGTATATGTAAAGCTGATGCATGCAGCTGTTTGTCTAAAGAATAAATATTTATGATGATAATAGATATTTCCAATGAAATAAGAATTAGTATTTTTCTTACAATATTTCCTAATAATGAGGAGTTATTATTATTTTTTTATGAAATCTTTTAAGCACGACTGGCACTAAGACACCGTCATTACTCACTACAGAACTTTTTACCTGCATGCACATTTTCTTAGGTCGCAAAAGGGAACGAAACAATGAATGTAAAATAAATAATCGTTTTACTTTTCGAGCGTGCCTTGTCAAACAAAAGGAAAAAAAACCAAAGAAATTTGTTAACTAACAACTGTTGTTCAGTCAAAGTCTCTTTCGCTTGCCCAAAGGTCACTCACTGATCAGTAACTTAATTTGGCATGCATAAAGCTGAGATAAAAAAGGTGTATAAACTAGCTAATATATAAACTGATTTGAGATGATTTGAAGCTGAAGTGATTGAACAGCTACTACAAGAGTGCCGCAAAGTAGTGTGGCTTTTTGTTCCCGCTTCTCTTTAACAGGTGTTACAGCCTACAGGCCGTTTCTCTTATGATTACGGCAATGAACAAGTTTTGGTCAATTGACCTGTAATGGAAAAATAGGATTGTCACTGACCTATATAATAGACAGAGATGAGACCTAATTAAGAACTTGTTACAATCCGACCTATATATATGTTTTGATCATCATTTAAGCATTCTCTTTCTTTCTTTTTTTTTTCCTTTTTGCTCTCAATTGATGATTAAAATAGATTCAAGAATAAAATGTTATATCTTTCCATCAATATAAGACTATTATTATTTTATTTTATTTTTGGAAATATATACGTGATTGTACTATCGGTCAAATATTTGTTTGAAACGTCGAGCATCGAAAATGAATATCTGCAAATGAGAGTATTATTATATTTTTAAGGGCAGATCGATGCAACTGAAATGTATAGTGTGCTAAAATAATGAAGAATTATTTGTATTTTTTTTAATTAATTCGATACAAGTATTTTTGTACGCCTACGGTAAAATTTAGTATATGTCACGCTGCCTGTAAAGCACAGTGAGGGTTGTGTTTCAGACTCAAACATTTGATTTCAAATTAGATATATATGACCCGATTTAAATCGTCCAATTTAATTTTCATATAAAAATGCATTAGCAATTAAATTTTATATATTTTTTAAATTTGTTTGCTACTTTTTCGGATGGGAAGAAATGGCTTGATTTGAGAATTCTGAGTTCGTCAAAATAATGATTTTCTCACCATTCGAAAAAATAGCAAACCAATTCCAAAAATATTAAATTTGGTTTGTTAATATATTTTTATATGGAAATTAAATTGAATAGTTCGGATCAGACAATCTATTTTGAAATTAAATATTTGAGTCCGAAGCACCGCCCCCACTATACTTCACATAACACCATAACAAGTACAACTCCATTGCTTGTACTAATGTTTTTTGTTTCGTTAGATTTATACCATGATTCCTGTAAAAATTATAGAAATATTTATTTTTTGGAACAAAAAGGGCAGCAGAGAGGTGAAAAAAATTGTAATAATGGTTAACTTTTATTTATGTAATGAAAGTATGATCAAATCATGCACAGATGGTGATGCAAATCTAGCGGTACAAAAAATATCAGTATCAACTGATGTGTACTAATATTAGGGATATACATAAACGATTCCCGAGTGTATGTATTATACAAATATGTTTTATTTTATCGTTAGAATACCTTACTTTTGAAGCCCTCTTAATATATAATCAGAATAAAAATTTATTTAAAGGAAAAACTGAACTATCAAATGAACATTCCATAATGTGCATCACTTTTGAGAAGCAATAAAAGCAGGTGATGATATGATCACTTTTTTAAAAAATCCATAAATAATCTACGAATTAAAATTTATCATTTGACATTAATTCCAGTCCGCAATTGATAACACATTCAACGATTCAGATCTCCCACTAACATATCAAAAATAAAATTCCATCAACAGCATAAGGAACGTTAGGGTCGGAGGGAAGGGATGTCAATTTTAGACATATTTTAGCTCAATACAAGTTCATATTCACTTCTTAATTTGTTTTTATATAGTTTTTTTCTTCTCTTTCGACCGGTAATGAATGACGATTTATTTTCTTTTTTGTTTATTTTCTATCATTATATTACAGATTCATAAATTGACTTTCTGATTTCTCAGCACCCTCAAGTTCAAATTCTGATTTCATCTCTGAATAATATTGTATATAACTAGTACAATGTTTAGCACATTAATACAGGTACATAATTTAAACACAATGACCTCAAATAATTTTATGATAGTATGCTAATTCGTTACAGAATACAGATCCATTATATCAAAACATACTTAAAGCAACAGTCTAGCTCACTCTAAAAAAATAGGAAAAAAAGGAGGTAAATACCTAACAATCAACCTCATAAACCAGTAATTAACAAAGGGAAAGAAAAGGCAAATAAAAAATAAAATAAAAATAACACAGATATCAAAATCTGCTCGGACCAAATGGCTTAATTCCCCTCCTGCCACTTTAGCACAGGAACAAAAGAAGAAATACTCAACCATCTCCACAAAGGATTGAGAAGATTGACACTGTTTAGTCGTCGTCTCGTCGACGCCAAAACTGTTTCTGATCAAATTTTGACATGCTTGTGGAGTGATAGTTGAAACAAAAGAAATGTGAAAGGCGGGGGGGGGGGGGGGGTGTGATAAGACGTTGGTTAAGACTGCTTGAATACAAAATAAAGAATGAGGCGGTCATGGTATGTATATATAGCCATGTAGGGGATGTAAGTGGAGGAAAACGGGAGGCAGGAAAGGGAAAGCGACTGTTCAAAAGTTTTCTTTCATGGACAATTTCTAATGTAACCCTACAAACTGCCAAAACCTCTTCTATACACCTGACTGAGTACAAGGAATTAGAATATATTTGTACCGCCAAATTTCAAGCCATTAATTTATTACCTAACTCAATTTTACTCTCCTTTAATTTTACTACGCTTGTCAAATTTATAGTATTGCAAAAAATGAATATCAATTGACCCCATACTTTGAACGTGTATCCGCCTCTCATGTTAGATAAAAGTTGTGCTATGACATTTTGTACTCAAATTTTGATTTTCAAAATTGAACGATTGATAATGATACTACACGATCAATGACATGTACATATTTTGTTGAGGTGCAGGCCTAATGTCTTCTATATTTTTTTCTTACTATAATTTATATGAGAAGAATCATTACTACAAAATACAACAACAACAATAAAGTTTTTAATTTCAAATAAATTAAGGTAGACTAAAAATAAAATTCAATCTAAAAGCATAGAGATCATAGATCTCAAATTAAAAAAATTATAATGATAATAATGACAGTAATGATGGCGATGATAATAATGAAAATAATGATGATGATAGAAATATTCATAATAATAATACGAGTAGTACTAATAATAATATAAACATCCATAATAGTAATAATAGTAATGCTAATAATAATAATAGTCTTGTACTCTAACTTCTAGATTTTAATTCTAAAACCTTAGAATCTAAAAATAAAAAAATTAAGAAGTTAAAATCTATACTTCACTGCTAGACACTAATTTCTATATCATAGTTCTAATACATAGATCATCATCTTCCAAATGCTTCAAAATATATTAAATAAGCCATTTTTTGCTTGTTCAAAAGAAATATATCTGGAAAATATTTTTGTTTTGGCATCTAACAAAACTTAATATATATATATATAGAGAGAGAGAGAGAGAGAGAGAGAGTCTGACTATGGTGCTTTGTAAAGCACAGAGCCGTTGTATGCTTTGTGATATATTTTTAATTTCAAGTCAGAATAATCCATTCAAACCGTTCAATCTAATCTTCATATCAAAATCTATTAGTAAACCAAATTTTATATTTTTAATTTTTTGCTATTTTTTGTAGTGAGGAGAAAATGAGTTGATCAGAGAATTCTGATTCATTCAAAAATGATGGTTTTCTCTCTATCCAAAAAAATAGCAAATAAATTCCAAAAAAAATATAAATTTTGGTTTACTAATAGATTGAGCAGTTTGAATTGATCATTTCTGACTTAAAATTAATAATAGAGCGCAAGACACACAACGCTCTTGTACTTTGTAAAGCACCATAACCTAATTATATATATATATATATATATATATATATATATATATATATACGCGTGCGCGTGCGCAATTTATCAGTAACTCAATAGTACCAATTTATTGATTGTTCGGGCTTCAAAAATTAAGATTTTGATCCAAATAAAAAGTACCAATTTGGAAAACACCATAACATAATTAAAAAAAACTCATGTTATATACACCACTTGTACCTATTGTAAGAATTGAATAACACAAAAATTAACAAGTAGATAAACATAAAATAAAAATTCAAAATTATGTAATACTTTCGTTCAATAAAATTTTAAAAATGGTAAGAGATCGATTCTTATCTTTACTCAAAAAAATAATTCAAAAATATCATGATCGTGGTACGTCATAAAGGTGTCCATTATGGCTATATTAAGCAAAACACGGTGTTCAATTTAATAAAATGTATATTTGTGTGAAATTTCGAGGATTAATAAAATAAAAATATTACTCAAGATTTGTCTTAAATTCATAGAGATCCCAAGATACACAAATATCAGGGACGAGGGGGCACAGAGGCAGTAAGGCTCATCTTCTGAATCAATGAGAACTAAGGAACAAGTCAGATTGGACTTGCAACGAAAAAACGCTAATAAGATGACCAATTTGCACTCATATAATAATATTAAACTCATTCGAATAAATACAAGAATTCATTATATTTCAATTCTAATAAGATGTTGTCTACTTCCTCCAAAAACTAATTAAAAATTTTCATAATTTTATAAATGGTATTTTTTGTTGTGGGGCTGGGCTGGTGTGAAAAAAAATTCATATAATTAAATTAATGATTGCTATTAAAAATAATAATAGAAAATCATACTATAAAATCTTAAAATAAATTGAAATTAATTAATTTTCTAACAGATATTGCCTACTACCTCAAAAAATCCTAATTAAATATTTGTTTTCCTATCTGTATAATTGGTAAGAATTTTTGCAGGTCTGGACTGGTGTGGAGATTTTTGTGATTTTACAGTGACCGAGAAGATGATCAAATAATCTAGTGCCGGGTGTGGGGGTGCATTTTGTTGCACGCAAATTGATGATAGTGCAAGTTAAGGAGAAGCGCCCAAAGCGCGCGCATGCAAAGGACCACCCTTTTTCATACTTTTTTCTCTGAGAAAACGAAAAATAAAAGGAAACAGGAGGAAGCAGGAGGTTGTCAGATAGAGGGAATATACAGGTGGGGTGGGTTCCAACAAGACCCAACAATTTAAAAAGGCACAAGTTGTACGCATTGCAGGTTGCAGCTGAGTATTGGAGAGAGAGGCGTCAACACTCAAACAGGGAACTCAGAGAAGGCGTGGGGTGGGGTTGGCCACCTCAGGCGGTCAGGCCTCAGCAGTCAGCACAAAGGTTTGTGCCTTTTCTATTTTATTTTCTTTTATCCCGCATAAAAAGATACTTCACTTTCAGAAGGTTTATGAACGTGTAAAAATATGTGTTTGTTTTCGAGTCAAAAAAAGGACGGATAAAGGTAAGGTCAATTGCATCCAGAGCGATGTAATAATAATAATAATAATAATAATAATAATAATAATAATAATAATAATAATAATAATAATAATAAGTGTAGTTTGTACAATTACTTCATTATTCATAAATTAAATATTTTTTCTCAATCAAAATAATAGAACAATTTAGAAGGGATCAAAAATTAAATACAGAAAGTGTCATATTAACAAAATATTAATTTAAAAATACTATTTTTAAAAATCTAAGGGGATAAGTTGACCCCCTGACTGAACCTGGATTCGCCCGTGATTTCGCATAATCTTATATGCTTTATCATATTTCAAACCTTTCCCTCGTATTAAAAGTTTTACGAATACATGCTTCATGCATTATTTGCTAGAAAATTAACATACACACTCAATGTTTTTTATTTTTTGAAACCTTAACAGCGGCCGTTAAGTACAATTTTATTAAAATAAAACATAAATTACAACTAACATTCCACATCAACAGCACACTCCAAACATCAACTACATCAAACACATTGTCAAACTACTATCATCACAACATTAACATCTAAACAACAATCAACACATTAACAACATTACAACAATGGAGTGTAGTTCACAACAACATCTAATACCTAAAATCCCATAATTTCTCTAGCATTTTCATTCTTGAGTTGTCGAGGCGCCGAAGATTGTCATCCACTCCATTATGGATTTTAACAACGGTTGTTAAGTTCTTGTACCTCTCCATCAGGAGCAGGCTAGACAAACATCATGACCATTGGAAAGAAGGTCAGGATGGTGCGGGGCGAAGATGAAGGAGAGGAGAGGTGAAGGCATCGCCAGGGAGGAAGGCGGGTTGGAACAGAGATGACAGAGAAGAAGACGAGGTAGAGGGAGGGAGGGAGATCGGAGGTGTTCTCTCTCTCTCTCTCTCTCTCTCTCTCTCTCTCTCTCTCTCTCTCTCTCTCTCTCAGGGTGTGGCTCATACGCGCGCAATGTTATTGATCATTAAGAACTCACGTTTATGACAAAATTTCAAGTCAATCCAGATTTAAAATGAATTAACCATCTTAATACGAACGGAAATAAGATCGTCTGAAACGTGACACTTCTAGTTAAATTCATTGTTTCATTTTTTAAACAATCCTTGTATATTTGAATGTAATAAAATCAAAAGCTAGACTACTCACGAACTAGGGTCATCCTCTAGCTTCAGACCCACGGTCACTTTGTTTCCTTGTTTTGCATAATCCATCGTCTTTTTGAATTCAAATCTCATGCAAATCTCATGCAGTAATTTACAGAAGTAAAGTGTCTGTTCTTGACACCCCTGTGAATCTCAGCTTTTGCCGTAGTGATCGCGGTTAGCCGTAATACCGATCTGACGGTTATAAATTCTATTGTCTATTTACTCCACGGTGGAGTAAATAGACAATATGAACTCTGCCTTTTTCGCAGGTGGGTTTCTCAGATTTCTTCTTTGCATCGATCATTGCTTCCGTATACCGTGGGTTTTGTATTTCTCTCTTCCTTGTTTTTGGGCTAGGATTGAGAACTATCAATTTGGGTTAGGGTCGGAAACTGTCAATTGGGGCTTGCAAATACATTGTGTTAGTCGATGTCTGCACAGGAGTAATTTGACTGGACGAATTTCAGCAGTGGATTTGATGGAGGGATGGTCGAAAGTCTGCATCAACTTTTTTTTATCTCAATGGGTATGTTTAGAGCATCTCTAATGGGATTTTTAATTCAGTTTTTAATCTGATGTGTCACTACATAATCTTAATTTTAGCGTTGAAAAAGGGGTTTCTAATTTAGAAATCAAAACCGTAATTTCTAATTTAAAAAATGAATTCTAATCTGAGTCAGATTTATAACTACGCTGAAAACCCACTTACCAATTATTGTCCAATCAATTCCTCTCTACACATCTTCTTTTTTCTTTTCTTTTTTTTTTCTTTTTTTGCTCTTATACTCACGAACTAACAGAAGTTCCTCTATACACATCTAATTGTGTTTATATATACGTCATCAGTATAAGAGCAACCACAACCTAGTAGTTGAGGGATGGTTAGCTCGATTCCTACACCCATGAATCCATGACATCCTTGTCAATTTCTAGATATAAAGCAAACCCCTGCTGATAGGTAAACAACCCCTCTCGGTGATCGGTAAATAACCCGTATCACCTACTAATACTTGGCAAGTCACTAATTAAGAACAAACATAACTATAACACGATTACAACAGAAGAATGCATCATTAGAAACAGGTTACTAAGAACAAACACAACAATAACACAATCACAATATCATTATACAATAAAGTAACCACAAAAAGTTTCAGACTGTGTGGATTTGGAACATCCCATTTACTCGTTATAACTTATAAGCGCCCAGCTGCCACCGATTGTAGATATACTAAACATAAATACGTTTCTTTATGTATTTATAATGTATTGTTATTTTAATTTTGTTTCGAGTGGTAAATAAAAAAACTTAATTAAAGAGGACCTTTTCACCAAATTAAAAATTATTTTTATAATATTGGAAGATCCTCAACTATAATAAAGACGATCTCTGTTGAGAGTAGTAAAGTCTAAGTTTCGATCTTGAAGGATCAAGAGCTCGAAAACCCGACCATCTCGAGATATTCCATGACGAATCCGAAGAAGCAGCAGCACCAAGGACGAGCAGAGGCTAAAGACAAAACTCAAGATGGACAAGAGCCTAACAACTCAAGAACATCAGGAAGCTCGGGATGAAGATCTTGTCCCGATGAAAAACAAGACACTTATGACACACTACGCCAAATAGGGACTATTGCAACAAATTATTGCAACCGAGAAACTAATTAAGCATGTTGCTTCAATATTTAAGCATGTTGCTTCAATATTTATTCGTTGCATTAAGAACTCTTTTTTTGCAACCAATGAATTGTATCGCATCCAATATAGTGGATGGCCGAAAAAAATTTCTTGCAACGAAATTTTTTCCACTAAATCGATAAGCTGCGATTGCATACAAAAGTGACAAAAATAAGTTATTTTATTTTTTATTCTCATCAGCCGACATAAGTTATTGGCAGTTGTTAAAAACTTCTATCTCACTTATTGAATAAGGAAAGTGGATAGGCAAGAACTTCTCTCTCACTTACGTACATGAAGTTATTTTCATTGACGGTTATTAAAAATAAACAATCAGAATATAACAAAAGAGGTGCCGGGCTAAAGTTATAAAGTTTGCAGTTATCCAAATTAAAAGATATAAATTAAAAATCATATGATTTAGAAATTATTACAAATTGAATTTGGAACATTTAATAAAAAAATATTATGAACAAGTAAATTATAAAAACTGACCAAACTCATAATAAAATTTTAGAAGTTCTTAACTAACCTTACAAAACTAATTTTATAATTATTAGATCAAGTAATATACTCATACCAAATAAATAAAATGGAGTCATTTTTTTATAACGAAGCCGTCACACAAATATAGTTGTTGATACCATCTGATATATGACCTTACTTATGCATATTACATAATAATGCATATTAATAACTTTATTATGCAACTCAATAAACTCATTTTGTGTAATACTGTTATTATGCACATTACAGAATTTTTATGCATATTAGTGATATTTAAATTGACTAATAGAAAAATTATATAAAATGAGTTGCATAATATAGTCATTAACTATATAATAACATAAGTGCTTAATTAAGCTTGTATATTGGCAGTGATATTAGCAAGGGTATTTCGTGTTGCATCTTCATTTTTTCTAAAAAAATAAATAAAAGAATGTAACCAACCAAAACTTTAAAAGGAAAATTAATAAGTATTTAATAAAATTTCAAAAATCTGATTTTCTAATTACAACTAGATCTATAATAAAACTACATAAAAATAAATATTGTGTTTATAGTTTGTTATAAATATAATCATATGAAAATTAAAATGAAAAATTTTTTAAATAGGTAACAATATAATTTTAGAAATCGTTGATAATAATAATATTATAACATCTTTTTAAAACAAATACAAAAATTTCTCTTTGAAACAATATAAACAAATACGAGATTTATGTAATTAAACAATAAGAAAATATACTTATAAATTTATCTTTATTGTAAGCGATAAGAATGTCAATTGATTTGATGGATATTGAAATTATTTTAAAATTTCATCAAGGCTCTAGCACATTACAATGAAAAAGTAAATACAAGATATATTCAAAATAATCAAAAGAGAATGGGCCTATCTTGCAGCATCCTTTTTTAAAACAAAAAAAAAATTGTACATTGCGCAAATTTTATTATAATAAAATGATATATTTTACTTTAATTTCTAATTTAATTATAAAAACATTTAAATTTCGAATAAAAGGTGGTTTACATAATGGGGAGGGATTGACAATTAATATTTTGACAATCTTGACAATGAATATTTAAATAAATTTGAAAAAAATATTAAAAATAGGAAAACATTGTAGGTATGTTATTTTACTTATAGATTGATAGTTTTTCAAGTTTCATATAATTTCATTATAGTTTGATAAATTACCACCATTGCTTTTACAATATGAGGCAGAAAATTTATCTTTTTTTTATTAATGTAATCAAGGAGAAAAATCATCTTGATCCTAACCCATCCTCTCTCTATGAATCTATCAAGTTCTATATCTATACTATATTTACAATCTATTTATATCTATACTATATCATAAAGAGCATATGAACTGAATTTATCCATTAATATTATCAGATATAATATGTAATGACTGAAATATTTATATTTCAATTGGCTAGCATTATTTATTCTTTATGGTTTTCATTGTTTAATTAATTTTATTTTGGTGAGAAAAAAAAATATAAATATCATGTGGAAAATAACTTCATATCCAATACATTTAAAATTTTCAAGAAGCTTTGATATTTACTTTTCTCATAGGTGTACGATTATAACTTCAAAAATAAAGAGTACTATTTTGATCATTACACTCTTTATTTTTATAAATGACATATATGACATTTGACATATATCAGACACTGAATAAATAGACGCCTCCAATACATACACCTCCAAAAAGTTATATATCAAATAAATTAAATTAACTATTATTAAGTCTTATTAATTTAGATATAAATTATATTTAAATAAAATATGTCATTTATTTATAATAGTATTAAATATAAATATTTTAAAATTAAGAGGGTTTGCACAAGGGAGGGTTCACTGCTAGTAATTTTAAGGAGCATATGAACTAAATTTATCCATTAATATTATCAGATAATGTAAAATATCTGAAATATATCTCTCAAACAATAATAATAATTTTGATGACATTGTAAGTTAAACAAATAATAGTAATTTAACAACAACATAATATGATATTAGAAATAATAATATAATAATACTAAAAATATTAGTTAATCATAGTGATAATGCAGTATTGTTTAATTATAATAATATTAATACTTATAATTAATTAACTACATAAAAAAATTAAAATGTGAAAAAACCCTCCATATAGAGTTTGGTTTGGATGCTAAGCATAACAATAATTTATAGGTATAAATTCATATTTTCTTTTTAAATATTTATATATTTTGTTAAAACGCTCAAAATCTTTTTAAAAATTCAATCTACTCTGAGATGAGAATAATTGAACAAAATGTGCAACAAAATGCACATTTAATAAAATGCAATGATAACTCAAGAAATAAAAAAAATGCAACATAGTAAAGCAAGGAAAAATTAAATTACGAAAAATTTATTTCATCAATTTGCAAGAGTTACGTACACTGTGTATAATTTAAATTCAATAATTTTGATCGACTAATTAATTCAGTTATTTGAATTTTTAAGACTTAAATTGTCCAAAATACTCTTGACAATTCAAATTGAATGCAGTTCCGATTAAAAGGAGGAGATTTGCTGATCGATTCTCTCCGGTTCAAATGATTTTTTTCACTGCTCAAAACCGCACAGATCCCTCACTCATCGCCTCCTCCGTCTACCTCTCACTCATCGCCTCTCCCATAACTGCTCTCTTCGGCTCTTTCTCACTTTCAAAATCGAAGGCTTGGAATTCATGCGTCTCCACAATTACACCCGTCAATATGGGCCCGTATAGGGTTGCCGCAGGTGAGCACAACGGCGCACGCTAACAAACCCTCTCAGCCCGCGCAAGTCAGCAGCGGTCCTCTCAACAACCACTGCCTCTCCAGGAAATGGAGATGCGATCAGAGAATAGAGGATATCGCAGGAGGGACACATGGTGTCTCCTGATGCTCCCACATCTACATCTGAGGAAGAAGAAGAGAGAAAAGGCAAACTGGATTCTAGGGGTTGTGGAGCACAAACTCTGTGTTGCAAGTAGGATACTTCTCTATATAATTCTTAATTTGTGATCCATTTTGGTTTGTTTCCATTGTTTCTGATGTAAAATTTAACGGTTATGACTAATCTCTTCTTGGCAGGAACACTGACTTACTGGAATAAGTTCGTCGATTGCTTACAACTAGTCGCAGTGTGAAAATCATCCATGCTAGGTTTGATTTCTCTTTTCTTCATCAATTTGTTACTGTTCTTTTGTTTGTTTAGATAATTAGATTAATCAAGGCTCTGATTTTCAGAATAGAAATACCGGTTATGTACATAAAGGGAAAAAGATTATTGCCTGAATCAGCCTTATCTGATTTCAACATTTCGAATTATTGAGGGATCTTTTAGAAATGTTGTACGTGGTTAGGAGGATGCTACCTAATTTTACTAGATTAGGATTTCTGCGAGTAATTTGTGTAGTACCTAATTTTCAATTTCATCAAATGAATTTTAGAACCTATAATACTAAACTTAATAAAAAGTAAAATTTGTTTGAACATCATCTATGCTAAGATCCAACATTTGAACTGTTAGTTTCGGGCGTGTTGTGGAAGCGGGGAGACATACAACTATAACACACATTGTGTGTGTGCTGGTCGGATCTGAATGGTACTGCGTTGCAAAAGACAATAGATTATGCATGTGGTCATGGAGCAGACTGCATACCAACTTTGCAAAATGGGACTTGCTACAACCCAAATACTGTAAAAGCCTATTGTTCTTATGTTGCCAATAACTATTACCAGAGAAAGAATGAAGATAGTGCCACTTGTGACTTTGGAGGCACTGTTGTTACTACCAGTACTGATCGAAAGTAAGTTTTTATTTCACAAATCTCAAAACAACACCGGTATTACACAAACAGATTGTATGGTACATTCCTTAATTAACTACAGCATTGCCATCAATTGATATCTAACATGTTGATTCTATATTTATCAGATTCAAATGGGTGCACATATCCTGCATCTCCAAGGTAAGAAATTAATATTTTATTTTTATAATTTAGCTTGCAATTCATGAAAGTGCTATTCTTTCTTACAAACTTAATGTTTTCTTATAACATGCACTGCTATAAAATTCACATGAATGTTGTTTGTGTTATGTAACCAGTAATGTTTAGTGAATTACACTATGGTGGTGCGCTGGATTGTGCTATCATCATACTTGACCTGCATGAGAGCATGATTACATGAAATTGTAGACCTGTATGAGATTATGAGAGCATTGAAACATAACATTATTTTTTCCTTTTTTATTTATATGACATTTTTTTGCTTTGTACTTCATAAACCTACATGAATCATTTTCTTTTCTTTTTCTTGTTCAATCTCTTTGTTGCTTTTTCAGGAACCAAACACAGTACTTGAGGTGGAATTACAAGGTGTCAAAAAGCAGTTCACTATGCTTCAGGTCTCTAACTTGTTCTCAGATTAGTTTTTAGTATCAATGTGTGAAGAAGCTGCCTTATTCATCCAACTCCTCTTTTTATTTTTAAATATCGTAGACATGGTCCGTATGTTCTCTCATGCCCGTCGCTTCAAATCTTGCTGCAGATACACTGCTTTTGACGGGGTAGGTATGGTTGATAGCAATACCTATAGTTCTGTCACAGTTATTTCTTTCGATTCTCTTTCTTTGCTATGTAAAGTGAAGCTAGTGTTGGTACAAACTTGGTTGGTAGTTTCAAAAACTAACTCCTTAAAATTACCATACCTCAGTATATTCTTCTGCTTTGACATGTTTGTACAAGCAAAATTTTGAATTGGAAACTGCATGGATGAGTTCTCCCAACTGTACTTTATATGTGGATTTCTAGAATTTTGTCTGGTGTACCCTTTTATTTTGATATACAAAACCTTACATTTACAGCGTGTGCTTGATGTGTTATTTTCATCTATGCTGGGTATTTCCTAAACCAAAAAAATGTAATAAAGAATTTATGGTTTATTGCGTTTTGGCTATGCACATGTATTAATTTTAGAAATGATGCTAAGTATTTATAAAGGACATTTTTAAGCACATGTGGACCAAATGGTTGATAATTTATTGAATGTTTTGTCTTTTTCTATTGGTTTTAGATGATAATCATGAGGGACTACTAAAAGAGCTATTTGTTATTCAGACAAGATAAAAGTGCAAGCATAGTGGATCAAATTAACATTAGTATATGTTACAAATTGTTATGTAATTTGATGGTATTTTTTAGTGATCAATGTAAGGTTGGATTGTTAGACTATTATTTTTTTGTGAATGTTGTTCTTTGAACTTCTCTTTAATTAAATTGTAGTTGTAATATGTTATTAATCCCATAACATTTTTTTTCTAATAAGAACACTATATTTTTGAAAACTTAGAATCATTAATTATTTAATTATCATAAACTATCAATTAAATAATTCAGCGGCTCAACTGAACATCAGCGCATTAAAGCATCAAGTGTTAAATTAGATTTATTAATGTAACATTGTAAATGGTTACAATAGTTTATTACTACATGATATTTATACATGTTTACAATGAAAATTTAGTTACATCAAATATGAGAAGCAACCACAAAATTAGTTACAATTTATGATATTTTGCCATTATATATTGGTTGTAGTAAATATACGATGCAACCATGTAATTGGTAGCAATAACTCTATTGCTACGCCAATGGTGCAACTAGTCTTTCGTTGCATTAAACATAACAATTGCAACGAAGTATATCGTTGTGTATTTATTGCTACGGGACATATTGCAACCATTGGCAACCAATCCACTTTGTTGTAAATTAATTTTAATGCTACCATTTAATATATATTGCAACCAATTTTTTGGTTGCCCGATCTTGTAGATGGAGTAGTGGTGGAACTTGTTCTATTCCTAGAACTTTTGGGTAGGTCTTGATTCCTGAACCAAAAAATGCAATAAAGAACTTCTGGTTTATTGGGTTTTAGCTATGCACATGTTTTAATATTAGAATTGATGCTAAATATTTATAAGGGATGTTTTTAAGCACGTGGACCAAGTGCTTTCATAATATATTGAGTGTTTTTTCTATTGATTTTAGATGAGAATCATGAGAGATTATTGGAAGGGCTATTTGTTATTCGAAGAAGAGAAAGTGCAAGCACAGTGGATCAATTAACATTAGTTATATGTTACAAAGTGTTATGTAATTTGGTGGTATTTTTAATGATCAATGTAATATTGGATGTTAAAGTATTATTTGTTTATGAATGTTGTTCTTTGAACTTGTCTTTAATTAGATTGTAATTATATTATGTTATTAATCCAATAGTATTTTTATAATAAGAAAATTGTATTTTAAAACACTACAATCATTAATTATTTAATTATCATAAACTATCAATTAGATAATTCAGTGGCTCATTAAAATCAGCGCATTAAAGCATCCGATGTTAAATTAGATTTATTGATGTGACCGTAAATGGTTGTAACAGTACTACATGGTATTTACATACATTTGTAATAAAAATTTAGTTGCGTTAAATATGAGAAACAACTATAAAATTAGTTGCAATTTATAATATTTTGTCATCATATATTAGTTGTAGTAAATACACGATGCAACCATGTGATTCGTAGCAATAGCTCTATTGCTACGTCAATCTTGCGACTATCCTTTTGTAGCATTAAACATAACAATTGCAACGAAGCATATCGTTGTGTATCTATTGCTACGGGATATATTGCAACCACTGACAATCAATTCACTTTGTTGTAAATAGATTCTAATGCTACCATTTAGTATCTATTGCAACCAATTTTTTGGTTGCCCGACCTCATCATAAATGGTGTAGTGGTCAGATTGTAGAGAGCCCCAACTGCAGCTGCTTGCGCATCTATTGCTTGCAAGCTCATGAGATCAACTAATCGCTTGTGTATCTAAAAAATAGTTGCAAAAATTGATATTATGAAAAACCTAGTAAAAAGATCTATCCGAATATTAAATCATTTATATGCCAGACAGTCCGGTTTCATTATTACCTTCTAAATAATCAGCTTACAATGTTAGTATATATTAATAATTGGTAATAACAAAATGTACCTGTGGAATAAAAGGGAGAAGAAATGGCTCATTGTCCGGATTTATTATCAACCTCCCAATAAGTTCAGCCGCTGCGCAGTGCTAAGCTTTTATGGATGACCCAAGCATGCCCATTATAGCTTCAACTGCACGCTTCTCACTATAGACAGCAGAAAGAAATTGTCACTAATCAATTAAATAAAAAATGGTATAAATGGAAAATAATTTGAGATTGAACTAACGTCATTTTGAGGAAAGATGGCTTTGTCTAGAACAGGAGCCAGATTAACTAAGGTCTCAAGCATGTTCGTTATGAGCTCATCATCTTCTGCTTCCAGATGAAAAGAAAGAACGAGAATAAATAAACAGGCATGCTAATTTTAAATTAAAATTTGTAGTTAGAAAAGGTCACAGTTGCTCAATTTGCAAATAAATAAACAAACATGTTAACTTTCTTGTCTATTTATTCTGAAATGGATTATCTCGAACTCTTTGAACTCGAAATACTATCTCGAGATCCTCGCACAGGTGTTCACTCTCTAATTGCTCGAGAACAGGTGACAATATTTAAGAGGAAATGATACACTTCTTGCGTGGGAGAAAGGAGAGAGATTGTCCGAAAGCAATTTTTTTCTATTAACTCAAAAGTTACAGATATAAATGTCTTCACTCTCTCTTATTCTTCTACTCTACCCTTCTATTTATAGCACTTGGTGCATTAATTGCACAGGCCTACCTATACAATATCTACTCCTAACTACTCTAGCCTAGATAGCATTAAATGCCTAGCTACACTTTTGTCACTTACATTGTTGCTCTCATCAGCTGTCTCTGACACATGCGGCAGATGTCAGAAGTGTCATGTTCATCATTCGGGTAAGGGCTTCTTCCCGAATTTCCTGATGTGACTGACCTGTCAAGCTCTGGTCCATCTCGAGCTTTGCTTTTGACTTGTGCTCGTTGTTGTTCCCCGAGCTCCTCTTCTCAAGTTATCTTCTCGAGCTGTCTTCTAGAACTGCTCTTCTCAAGCTATCTTCTCGAGCTGAGTCTCGGAGGTTATAATTTCCAACACCCTCCCTTAACCTCAAGTCTCGAATGTCTTTCATCACGATCATCTATTTGCAGCTTGATCATTGGTCATTGCTTTGCACATGACTTATTGGAACATCCTCATTCTTGTCGTGTTCCCTGCCACGTCCTTAGCTTCGCTGGTCAACTGTGTGACGGACTGCTTTCTCAACAACTCATGTGAATGTCGTACCTTCCATGCAGAATGCAAATTCCATGATCCACACATCTCGCGAGCTTTTACTTCACTTCGCTAGCCTTTTGCGACTTGATTGTCCCAAGTTTCATTTTTCTCGATCTCTTCGATCCACAGCCTTCGAGTTGCTTCTTCGAACGATATCAACTTGGTGTCAGCCAAATGGGCATTCCAAGTGTACTTCGCTTGTTCCAGACAAGTCTCATACATATGAATTTTCTTGGGCTTTTTCAACTTGATCTCTTCAGAGTTGGACATCCCGTCTGAGCTTCTCGAGTAGGGAGTCCAACCCCCTCTTCCATCTCATTAACTCATGTTGGCTCTTCCAGCTGAGTAGCATTCTTCTCGATTCCAACGATCACAGCTTTTCATCTTTGATCTCGAGCTGCTTCTTTTCGAACGAAATCGACCCGGTAACCACCACGAGGTATACCAAGTGTACTTCGTCTGCTTCATGCAGGTCCCATACATCTCGAATGCTTCAGGTCCTCGACTCATTCTCTGAGCCTCTTTGAGCTTGACCTCTCGTCAACTCGACCTTGGAGGTGTCCCCTAAATGAGACAAACCCCTCCCTCTCGATCATCACCTTCATCGGGTTCGTGATCGATCATTCGGTCGCTGACCTCTGCTTCGAGATTCCACTCACATCTTAAGTTTGATTCATCATTTTTCTCGGCGTAGTTGGCTTTACCTTCTACCCTCTTTTCGGCCAAGCAGTCCCGAGCATAGTGTTTGTGCTTCCCGCAGTTGTAGCAGTCAACATCGGGTCTTCGAGCTTTTTGGCCTCTGCTTCGTCCTCGCGAGTTCTGGCTCGACTGGCTCATATCTTCATATCTTAGACCTCGACCACCTTCTCGGTCGTGTCCTTTCTGGACGTACAACACCTTCTTGATTAGCTCCTCCTTAAGTTTCTTTCTCTGCTCGTGTGCTATGAGTGAGCCTGCGAGTTCATCCACTGATAACTCGGCCAAGTTCTTCGACTCCTCTATCGCGCACACCACATTCTCGAAAGTGTATGTCAAAGATATTAGGATCTTCTCCACTAGTCTCGATTCTGTGAGACTTTCCCCATTCCTCTTCATCTGGTTTGACACCGTCTGCACCCAGATGATGTAGTCCGAGACTCTTTCGAAATTCTCCATCTTCATCGACTCGAGTTCTCCTCTCAAAACTTGAAGTCGCATTTGCTTCACCCAATCGGCACCTCTGTATGCTGTCTGGAGCGTCTCCCACGCTTCCTTTGAAGTTACTGCACCAGCAATCTTCTCAAACCCAGCTTCATCTACAGCTTGATATAAGATGTAAAGAGTTGTTTTGTCCTTGACAACTTTCTCCTTTTGCAACTTCACCTGCTGTAGTGTCTGAGATGCATCGTTCTCCGATTGAGTGATCCCTGTCTCGACTACGTCCCACACGTCTTGAGCGCCTAGGAGCACCTTGATTTGGATACTCCAGTTATTATAGTTTAACTTT
>CAXKVV010001048.1:0-20243 GCA_964058805.1 Schoenoplectus triqueter | reverse complement strand
ATAGTTGTCATGTTTCCTTCTTATAGACATGAAACTAGAACAAACTAATTATCTGTTTTTTTTCACTATTCCCTAAAAGCTGTATGTTTGTTTGTCATATATTTGTTAGGTCATAATGCGTAGAGCTGAAGGAAAACTCAAACTCAGTCAAAGTGTTATTGGGCAAGACAAGGACCCAGTATCAACCAAAAAGGATACCTCAATAGTTACTGGTGATATGCGCTCTCTTATATTTGGCCTACATATGTTTGATATACCCAATACAAATCCAGATTCAAATTCAAGTTTAAATTCAGACACGTTAAGCGAAGAAAGGATAAGAAAGCTAGATGAAATGACTGGTCGGGTTGTTAACATGAGAAACTGTGATTTATTATCTGAGGTCGACCGTTCATTTGAAATAAACCAGATGAATCTGAAGAGCAGTTCTGACAAGATAGATTTAGACCCAGGGTTAGATGAGGCTGCTTATAGATCTTGGGTTGAGAAATTCAAGGAGGCATCAGGTTCAGTTGACGGTGCGAATTTGGAATTGGAAAGAAGAAAATATAGTTGTAAATCTGAAGAGATGGAGGCAAGAAGAGAAATTGAAAGGAGAAGAAAAGAGGAGAATAAATTGGCCAAGTGGGATGCAGTTGGTTACAGATCATTGACTGTAGAAGAACCTGGAAATATTCTTGAAGAGAGTGTGATGGAAGATGCTGGAGGTGTCCAGTTTGTGTATGGAGATTGCACTGATCCATATAAAATCTGCCCATCGAAACCTGCAATCATTTTTAGGTAACTGTTCATCCCTATAAGTGCAAACTTCGTTTGCTTTTGTGCTCCAAAGCATCACATATTTTGCTGCACAGCGAATGTGTTTATATATTATTATTTTTTGAAGAGCAGGCCAATGACCTACTAATTTTTCATTAAATAATAATAAAATAAAAAAGGTATTTACAGCATGCCAGGCAGCGAGCCATGGCTAAGTCCCTTGTATCAGCATGAATATGCAAATGCTCACATGACACCATAAAAAGATGCAACAATATAATCCAAGCAGTTAGGTGCTGAGATGAGCACCAAAAAGTTCATCAGTTGAAATCCCTATTGGCACAAATTAAATGGACTTTGAGCCTTCTGTATTTTTGTGTGAAAAGAGAAGAATGAAAACACAGGAACTGAGATAATTGCCAAATTTAAATGCAGTTGTGTAGACAACTCTGGCTCATGGGGTCGTGGTGGCATGTTCACTGCGTTGATGAATCTGTCATCCAGTATTCCAGATGCATATGAGAAGGCTCATGAATGCAGCAATCTCCATATGGGAGACCTTCATTTAATCGAGTTAGAAGGTCTGTACTCAGCTTGTGACAAGTTTATCTTAATCACTGATGCAGAATGTAAAAAGAGATCTTAAGAGCATATAACAATTAGAAAGGGTTTCATGTGCATCCTTACAAAAAGCCAAAATTCTGCCTTAAGACTTAAAAATATATTCCCTCTAAAACAATGTAATGCTTAATCTATCTATTCAATAATTTCACAAAATACCCGAATTATCCTTCTTTTCTTCCTAATTTACATAGATATAAGTATTTACAAAAGTGGAATGGTTGAGCTTTAGAGGCAACACTATTTCAAGGGGTACAACATGCAAGTCCTTTATAATCAGACCGCTGCCCTATTTTATATTGAGCAAGTTGCTGCTTAGCTCTTAAATACCAGAAACTGAAAACTGGCCCTACTGACTCAGAGCCGAAGTGCAACCGCAGCATAGACGCACCATTGTGGGTAGCATTAGCTGTTGTCCAGTCATATAGTGCCAGGCGTAAAGTTCCTAGAAGCCCAATCTCCATACCTGATCTTGAGGTTTGCTTATCTAAGGCTTCCTTCTCAGCTGCCCAAAAGTCAGGTATGATGCCAGTTTGTTTCCTCTGAATTTTTAATAATTCCTTGCTGGAAGTTGTTTTGACTCCTTTTTAATGTTCTTCTCCTGTTCTTTTTTCATACTTCTGTTCAAAATTTGTTGAATACTCAGTTTAAACCGATCTAAGAAATAGGAGGGCTGAGAATCAACCAAACTGGTGCTGGCAGAAAAGCAGATCTATATATGCTATATTTAGCTTCATACCATAACACAAAACTGCATGAGTAATAATATCTTGCATAACCATTAACTTGGCAGTAATAGACCCTGTCATCTTACGGTGTCATTCCTCTTGGATCTTGTCTAAAGTGTGTGTGTCAGTGGTGGTAATTGTATTCATGTTTTTCTTCCTTCCCTTTTAAAGCATCGCTACATATGCCACGCATTGGTTACCAAGATGGATCCCAGCGTTCTGAGTGGTATATCATTGAGCGCCTCCTCAGGAAGTATGCCTCCTTTCATGGCATCAACATTTATGTGTATGTGATTACTCTCCTTTTTGTAAACTTATGTTTGATTAGGAGCTTGATTTGCCCTGGAGGCCACCTGAACCATCTAACATTTTTTTTATTCAAATGACTATCTGAACGATGTTAGAGTAAATGGTTTCTGTTTGATCCGCTTTTAGACTAGTGCTCAACTTTTAATTAAAAAAAGATATTCACTAATATATTTAGCTAGAGGTGGCATAATCCAACCCGACCTGAGAAATCCGTCCGGATCCGAACCTGACTCGATCTGATTTTTTAGGAAAGTTAAACTGATACGATCCGTCCCGAACCCGACCCGACCTAACCCTACCCAACTCAAGATCAAATGACCTGCAATCCAATCGAATCAATCAAAGATCTGAAAAAACGCAACATATAAATTGATCCGACCCGACCCGACCCAATTTCTTCTAGAAAGTCAAACTAACCAAACTCGATCTGCCAAAACCCGAACCCCCGCCCCGCATATTCACTAATATATTTAGCTAGAGGTGACAAAATTCAACCCGACTCGAGAAACCCGTCCGGACCTGATCTGACTTTTTAGGAAAGTTAAACTGATACGATCCGTCCTGAACCCGACCTGACCTAACCTTACCCGACCCGAGATCAAATGACCTCCAATCCAATCGAATCAATCAAAGATCTGAAAAAATGCAACATATAAATTGATCCGACCCGACCCGACCCAATTTCTTCTAGAAAGTCAAACTGACCCGACTCGATCTGCCAAAACCCGAAACCGCCCGCCCGATTGCCACCTCTATATTTAGCCTATAACAAAATTTCTTTGATATCATTGTCATTTGTTTTAGAAAACTTCAATAACATAGCATATTATTAAATGAAATGAACATGAATCATCCAATGCAAACTTATTGTACTTGAGCATTTCATAATAATTTTTTACATCAAATATTCAGATGAAATATGTATATCCTAAGAGCACCAGCAGATTGCAAGTTATACATATTTGATAGATTTATTTAACAATGGGTTCTCTCTTTCTTTACAAAAAGAGACATCAAAGGGACACCTATTTCATTGAAATCATTAACTTAGTCAATATTAGTTATCTTAATGTAATTAGAAATTGATGCTTTATTGTGAAAATACTTAAGGTTGAATTGCTTTGGGCCATTCACATTTTTCCTCTGTTGTTTTTCTTTGGGCCATTTACATTAATTTATTTGACCAATTTTCACATGCAGGTACTACTACACCAACGATCCCAAAAAATGGCAAAATCAGAACAGTAGTTCCTAACGTGCAGGTACTACTACACCAACGATCGGGCTGTATATAATAGTGTACATCTAATATCATCTCTGCATTGTTTCCTTTTTTGTGTCTTATTTACTGAGCCGTGACCAGAATGTTCTATACAGGTCTGAGGGATCTAACGCCCGATCTATTCATGTGAACATCAGGTTTTTGTATTCTACAGAGTTAAGTAGTTAATATCAGGTTTGTCCAAATGCAGAAGCGAAACCAATGCGTCAAGGAAAGAATCCGATCTAAGAAATTTAGATCTCTGACCTCTTGCTCCCAACTAAGCGTATTTAATCCTTTAGTTAAATCAATTGTATTTTTAACCTAGGGGCTTGTATTTAGTTAAATCAATTGTGTTTTTAACCTAGGGCTGTAAATGAGTTAAGCTAAGCTAGGCTAAGCTTGTGCTCGGTTCGTTAGCTTAACGAGCTGAGCTGAGTTGGCTCGTTAATTAGTTCTGAGTCAAAAAACTTTGATTTGAGATCAGCTCATTAAGTTAACGAGCTAACTAAACTGACTCGTTAAATCTCATTAAGGTTAATTTAATAGTTAATAATATTTTTTATGATATTTTATATTAAAATTTATATAAAAATTATTAAAACAACTAATGATAAAATATTTCATACAATTTAATATAATGACTTAATGAGCTTAATAAGTTGGTTTGTTAATGACTCAGGCCATTAATGAACGAACCAACAATAAGCTGATTTTGTGTGAGTCACAATTTTTTTTGTGTCAGTCCTATTCTAACCACTTGGCAGATTGCTTAAAGTTGTGTTGTCTAGAAATTCGGATCTCTGCAGTTGAGCTGTGTTTTTTTACAGCAACACAGGTTGTAGTTGTGCTATTTAGGAATGGATTATCACTATTGCACCAACTGAACACAGATCAGCAAATACCAAGATAAGCGTTCTATCCTAGCGAGAACTAACAGCAATCAAACCCACATAAATTGGCCAATTTTGCACCACCGTGCACTAGCAGTTAACTTAGTTTTGCTGCTATGGCGTAACACTCAGCTATAACACAATTTTTCATATAGCCACCATCTCCATAGCCCAGGCCACATGTACAACTATCCATTCTAACTGCATTCTCCATAGCCCGGGCCACATGTACAACTATCCATTCTAACTGCATTTGCAGCTGGTGTATATCATATCAAGCATAATACTAACAAATCACTTCATCTCATCCGGAGTCGCACCTGTCCAATGAGATATCAAAGCTTTGATTTCATATGCCATATTACTAAAAATTTTAGTTCTGCCATTATCAAACGCCAATCTCTCTCTCTCAATCCACCATGGCGCGTCTATGCTGCTGTTGCACTTTGACTATTGTCCAATCAATTAAATCTTCTAAACAACGACAATATAAATGGATAGATAGGAAAGAAACCAGTTCCACAACCAAGAACTAAAAGAGTATGACACAAAAGATGATCTGCAAATTCATCATTAGAAAAAAATTATACAAAATAACAAGACAGTATCAGAACCAAGATATTACCTTTATATTCAAGCAACATATATTGCAAGAAATTCAGCATTACTGGCAAAAACTGGAATATCAATAATATATCAGGGTTCAGAAATTAGGTACCTCCACCAATTAATTGCTGCTTGGTAGTATCATTAAATAATTTCATGTATCTGTGGTGGTGAGGCGACAAGGTTTTGGGTATTTGGCAAAGGAACCTTCTAGTACTATTATCCTACCCCTCTCTGATAAAGATTTATCTGTGGATGACATGGGAGCAGCACCACCAGGCTGGTACACTGTAGAAAAGGAGATTGAACTTAGAACCTTAACAAGTGATTACACATGGCAATTTGGGAAAAGGCAAAAAAAAAACAGACAATTGTATAATTATACTATGTTCTTATAATATAACAGTCAGGGCCTCAGGGGTGCATCTGCTGCTTTTTGCAATTAAGTTTGTGTGGCCAACTGGTACAGTATTTTTTTTTTCTTGTTAAGTTGAATCCTGTAGGCTATTCATTAAAATAAATGCAACTAGTTACATGCTTGTTCCATGCTAACTAACAGTATGCAGCTTAGCATTAAAGAAAAAGAAGAAACTACAAGAAGGCACTAAGAATAGAAACATGCTTACAGCTACAAGAAATATAAAGAACTAAGGTAAGCCTACACATGCAGATGCAAAATTAAAGTAGAACTACTGGATGCCTAGGGAAAATAGGTTTTCGTTGTGCCTGTCGTTAATTTGTACAGCATTTGTGTGCTGTAACTGTGTTTGAGGTGCTTGTTGCATGACTTCGCGGTCGATTAGCCAAGTTATGCGTTGGTATGACTGCCTCCCTTGTGATATACTGGACCCAATCCTCCATCTGACAAAGAATTTCTGTGCACCTCTGCACCATTGTCTGTGCTTGTCATGTTGGCATCTCTTGTGAGGACGGGCTTTGCATGACATCAGGCATTGTGTAATAGTGGTCACACAAGTTGCAAACATCGCATTCCCACCAATGCCTCTGCATGTAAAGCATCCTGTGCTACAACCGTCTCATGGAACACAACAAAATTTCCCCCAGCTAGTGGTGAAGTGGGGAGCGGATTGAAGGTTTATGGCAGGTCAAATGGCGAATCAAACAGCAGTTGTAGCTAGGGCTGTAAGAAAAGTTCATAATTCATGATTCATTCGGTGTTTAATTCTATTTAGTTCGAGTTCAGTTCGTTCAATTAAATTTTTTTGTTAGTTCAATTCGAATTCGAGTTAGTTCGAAATAGTTTTAAATCAAACTCAAACACCAATGAGTTCGATCGAATTTGATTGGTTTGCACCCTTAGTTGTAGCACAAGATATTTACCAGGTGTTGTACATCGACTAGTCTTACTTACCACACTGTCCGGCGACTAGCTAAGGAAATAAAAGTAATAAAAAGTACTCTTACTTAGGCATTGGATATGTGCATTGCGGCGGGATTCAACAAGATAATTTACCAGTAAGAATAACTTGAAAAGCAGAAAAGAAAGAATATTTACTAGGTCAGATTCAACAAGATTATCAGAGTCTTCAAAACCCTCCATGTTAGGGATATCATCACCAACCTCTCCACCAAAATAAGTAGGGATAAACTTTATTTCTCACTTATTTTCTTTGCTCATCTGAACTACATCCATTGATGACAATTCCTCTTCCTCTTGGTTGTTCTCTGACAATAACACCAATATATATATATATATATATATATATATATATGTGTGTGTGTGTGTGCGCGCGCGCGCGCGCGCTAATGTGATTTATAAAGCACAAGATATTTCGTACTTTACGTTTATATCTCATGTTTTAAAATTCAAATGGACGATATTTCAAGCCTACTCTAGCTGATATAATCTGAGATGCATTGAGAAAACATACAAGCAAACAACAACGATTTTTGATAATAATCATTCAAAAAATCCTAATTTAATAATAAGAGTGATAAAATTAAAATTTTAAGAACACAAATGGCAGTGTGCTAGTGCCAGTGACGCTGTGTAAACGCGTCAGTCCCACTGACACATTTGTGCAAAGATGTCACTTTCAGTGACGTCTTTCATTTTTTTTAAAAAAAAACTTAGAGTGGTGCAACTTAGTGGCGGCGTCAGCGGGAAAAACACCACTCTCACTGACGCTGATAGTTTTTTTTATAAGAAAAATAACTGAAAAGTAAAAAAAAAAGGAGAGACATCACTGCCATTTATGTTCTTAAAAATTAAAATATTGATTTTATCACTCTTATCATTAAAATTAGGATTATTTAAATAATTATTAACAAAAATCGCTGAGCAAACAGTTGAGTCTCAACCAGTTTTCTTCAATCTCTACTAAAATCAGATTAAGTTTGGTTTCATGAAATGTTAGTATTTGTGGCACATCTATTGCATTTTTTTCTTCAATACCTACTTAATCAGAACATACTATTGCCCGCTTTTTCATTCTGTCTGATGGTTAGTGCACAACTTCAGAGTCTTTTGGTATTATGTTACAATAATTGTACTGATATATGGTGCTGAGTTGTAGGAAAATGACTACTTCAAACGTGTCAATTTTTTTTCTGGTGCCCTTAAAGCATGTTGTGTGTATATGTTTGGACTGTGATCCATTTATAATCTCATTGTCAGTACAGTTTGAGAACATTGCTTGCAGTTGTTTTGATGAAGAAGATGAGAATGATAGGTGAACTGCAGATGAAAGCCATATTTATGAACAACATCAGGTTTAGTACTGGATATGATATTCATGAGATCAACTTTTGTGTTCCCATTGTAGGTACTTGATACCCAGTAAACTAAGCAGAACAATTTTCATTACTTTGGTTTCTTATTCTTTTCAATTGTGACTTTTTCTTTGGTTTTGGCAAATTTTTTTTGTCCAACGGCAATGTATTTGCTAATGTAAACAACTTAGAATACTATATGAAATTCTTCAACCAAATGGTTGCTGAATTTGAGCTACACATTCAATGTGAATCACCGGAAATGGGCGTTCTCTGAACTTGTGGTGACCATCAGTAAGATGCTGCCATGGCATTTTAGGTGTGTTTAATTTCCTTGTCACTAATTCAAATATTTGCTCGCCTTCAATTTTTTATTTTTTTTATATATAAACCTTTGGTATTTTGTAACTCGAGTTTTCTGTTACCATTGAAGTGAGCACTACCACTAGAACTACTCAATTTTCTCATCTTCCCAGATAGCCAGTGGCGGAGCAGCATGAAGCTAGGGACGGGCATTTTCAAAAATATGCTTCTATTTGCATTTTTTTTAGAAAAAAATATATGTTTATGGGTTAAAATTATTGTGAAATTATGTCTCATCTTTAAAATTTTGCTCCACCTTATTTGATATTCTGACTCTGTCCCTTCAGATACCACACAGCTAATTCATAATTCATATGCTGATGAAGTATACACCTATCTAGATTAGCATAACCTAATTTTTATTTACTTGCAAATTTTCCACTTTGGACGGTAATATTCTTTCGGAGTTCACACTTTCTGAGTGAACTTATATTACAATTGTCGGTCAAATTTGAGGAATCGGTAATATTTACATTTCTAGCAAAATTTGAGCAGTGTAGTGAATTTTGGTATAAACCATGGTGTGATTTCTATTTCGTTGCTATATGCTATAGTTGGGTTTATTTAGCCAATTGAAAGGCCGTATTGGACTTCAAAATTTAACAATAAATAATATATTTTTTGTGGGACCCCCTTAACAACTATTTATTTTATGAATCTTGACGATCAATTTTATATAAAAAATAAAAAATTTTAAAAGAAAATATCTTTATAAATAAACTCTTATTATCGTGATTGATTGTTTCAAATTTGATATAACTTAAGTGTCATTTGATATTTCATCAAAGACTAGTAAAATTATATAACAATTTTAATAGTTTAAATTTAATGATCTTTGATGAAATTATAAATAATGCTCAAATTTTATCAAATTTAAAACACAATCAATCCATAAATAAGAATATATTTAAAAAACATGTTCCATTTTTAATAAAATTGATTATCAAAATTATTAAAATAGATTAAGGAATCGGATCCGCGGAACCATCTTTCTGGTGAAGTATTAGAACGTTTATGCGAGCCAATTTATGAAAACGAACTACATGTTAATGCAAAACAATCATTTTAGAAAGCATTAACAACATTTTATGTACTAGCAAATGACCCAGTAGCTCAGGTGATAACTAATTAGAATGACCTCAAAAAACTCATAAGTTCAAATTCTCATAGACACAATAAAATTTATGAACTAGATTCTTATCTTTCTCTAAAAAAAAACATTTCATGTACTACTTTTGGTGAATATCAATTTAAATACCAATGCAGCATTCCCCCCCGTAATATTACCGTAAAGTGCTTGATTAGATTGGATAAGATGAAATCCCAGTGCTATCGTGGGAATTTTATTTCCTTCAGAACATATAATATTTGAGAACACTTTTTTTAAGCCAGTAATCCACTACATTCCGATTGCTTATTTCCTTAATTTTGTTAGACAAGTGGTCTGCACAATTTGTACAGGTTTAATGAGTCAATAAACAACTATTTACAAACTTCACCACAATAAATTTTCTTTACCAAATAAACCCTGCATTACAGATTTACTAGATGCATTATGGAGGAAATGACAAAAGAACAAAAAATCACAATTAAAAAAAAAGAAGTTATCTGACAGGTTCAACCGCACATGAATAAGGCAGAAGATCCAAACAATTTTCCATGATGCTCAAAATCAATGGCTTGCACTACCAAGATCAAAGTCCATGGTATAATCATACTCGATTGTTGGTATGACTGAGGCCATAAATTTCAAGAACAAGAACAAGTACCTAGAATAATGAAAAAGTTTTAGGTTAGACATTATTTAAGTTAAAAGAAAAAAAAAACTATATGCCAGTTACTGGTCACTGAGTTATCCTCACCTCTGCAAGATTAATAAAAAGAATGGACATAATGTTATCGAAAAATACCACACAAAAATTACAATGGAAAGACAAGATGAAACCTCCATGCATATATCCTGAACTGCACAAAATGCGTGGTGATACGAGCAATACCTAAGAGGACTGGTACATATAGGTAACACAACCCAACTGGTACAATTGGTTCACCCAAGAAATGAACCCGGCATAACAACTTATAATAGGTATGGTATAGTCATCTTTCAGTAAACTCGGTAACAAAAACAAAGCATGAACAAGCTCGTGCGACTGTCAGTGTGTGCGCACATGCATGTATGCATTTGTGTGTGTGTGCGTGCTTGAGAGAGAGAGAGACTTGTCAACTTCAGCTTCTGAGCCATGAGACATTAGAACATCAAGAATTTTCTTCATTACAGCACCATGCCGACAAGGGTGAATGGATGCATGCTTTCCAGGCAAGTGGGGATGGTCTTCTATTGTTACCTGTCATCAAAAATTGACCAAGATAAAAACTCTCTCAACCAGCCAAAGTATATAACAGTGAACAGTTGGGTCTTTCCCACACTGTAGACAAAATCATTATAAGAATCTAACAGGTTGAGTTTGGTTCCCATTGTTGCGCTGACATTTTAGTTGGTATTATACTGAGGAATGTTTAAAATATAACTGAAGCTTAATGGCTTGCAAGTAGAAGTCCCCATTCCGTTTGTTTTTTGAAATAAAATTGACTTCATTTCACTATAAAAAAGTTTCAATTGCAAAATCATTTTGGTGAATACATACTAATTTCTGCGTTGCAATTAGTGGACAAAAAAATAAGAAAATAAATGAATAAAAACTGCACAGATAGATAGATTACTGTCTTGTGTGCATGATCTTGGCTGACATCTTCAAGTACAAGCTCTGGATTCAGAAGTGATCTTGACTGCAAATTTAATACTAAAGGGTTCCATCATGCAGTATAAAGAAAAATAGTTTTAACCCACAGGCGAATTGCATTGTTCATTTATCTTTTTACAATTGGTACACCAAGGCTTAACAAGCTGATTTTTTTTCTCAGAAAACAATCATTAACAACTCAACAGTACCTGATACTTAAATAAAGACAAAACTACTAAGTGTTGTCGTGAATAAAAAAAAAACTGTCCTGCATTTCCAGAATAATATGAAAAACTTGTGATGTGAGGAAAATAGAATTTCTTAAAATAATACCTAGATTTCAACAAAAAGGAATTTAGGAAATGCATATTTATTCAGTGAGTTTACCAAAGTTATTATAGTACTGTATGTCTATTTACATATTTTAGACTTGATTCTTGATCCCAAAACAAATTGAGGCTTACTGGTAGCTTAATTAACACACAGTCATAAATACCATAAGTAAAAGGAAGATACACCATCTGGACAAAGAAAACACCCAAGACATTTTGTTTGCTCAAGTTCAATACCAGATAGGTACCAAAGGACATGATGTACAGCACTAATAGCAAAGTACATGCTACTAGAATTACAGGCAACAAAGAAGGATTCACAATGTAATATTGTCAAGTGTTTTATCAATAAAAGCAAGGCACACACTATATTTGAAAGAGAGAGGGAGAGAGAGAGAGAGAGAGAGAGAGAGAGAGAGGAGAACCTCATCATATCCAGTAAGCCAAACTCGTGGAGTTTGATAGTATTTGTCATACCTACATCAAAACAGGGATTAAGTTGACAAAGATCTTTATCTCTCCTGTTATCATGTTCTCATTGAGTTATTTAATGTACAAACTAGAGCTCAGTAACCACCAGCCATACAAGTCGTATCTTATATGGTAATAATATTATCCAATAATTTCAGCATATCAGCCGGCAACCAAAAGAATTAAATATAGAAGCATCGTACAAAATTTAAACTCTTATAAAAGATATCAATGGGAGAATTGTTTTTCAAATCTAAGATGCACTACTTCCAATGTAAATAGAAGATGAAATACTTACGTGATGCTGACATCATATGTTCGTGTTCGAAGAATGTTGTCATCCTCAGGCTCATGTGCAACAAAGTACAAAGGTTGGAGCGTAGCCTATAGGAGGGTTAAATATTATTTAGATGTGCACTGCACTTCTTTTAAAATGTTTAAACACAAACCAACAAAGGTCTTGTTTTGTAAAAAGAAGGATGAGGAACTAAAGATATGGGTTTAGATTTTAAAATACTAGCCATGTGTATACGCATTGAATGGAAAACAGAAAAGACATTTTGTAGAAAAGAACTACACATCCTTGCTACCAGAACCACCAACAATTTCTTGAATTTGTAAAACAGCCAGATTCACATTATAAGGAAAATTGTTTTCACAAAGCTCTTTTGAAATTGCCTTCTCTTAAACAAATTAAGCTGCATTATATTGCGCACATGGTTAAGGTGCTAAAACAACACTTTTGATACATAAATATGTAACCAACGTAACAGTGTTAGAGCAACAATTCAAGTAATGAGAAATGAAGAATCAAACAGACACTCATAAGGCATACATATATTGGTTAAATGAAATGAATTAGTGAAAGGTGGTAAATTTTATTATTCAAATATCCACTGCTGTAAAGCTTATATTAAGTCTTGGATGCTTTTTGAAACAACCCCAAAACATGTGTGTTTTTGCAAAACATTATTAAGCAGTTCTTTCCAAAAGATGAATTACAAACATCCATTTTTTATTTCCCTTTTCTCCAGTAAGAATAACTTAAATAGAAAAAAAAAGTAAGTATATTTACTGGGTCAGATTCAACAAGATTATCAGAGTCTTCAAAACCCTCCATGTCAGGTATATCATCATCATCCTCTCCACCAAAATAAGTAGGAATGGACTTTATTCCTCCCTTATTTTCTTTGCTTATCTCAAGTGCATCCATTGATGGCAAGTCCTCTACCTCTTGCTTGTTCTCTGACATTGACCATAACACCGACAAAAAATATATCATGAGTTTAAGTATTCGCCCAAACAGACTAACTTTTATACATGAAAAAGATTAACTCATCTAGAATATTTTAATACTTGCAGCGAAACATACAACTATATGCCAGTCCATTCATGTGAGGCACCAGTACGATTTTGACCAAAGGTAATCTTCTTTCCTCAATCAAAATATTTATGTTTATAATGATTTATTTGAGGGTAGATTGGAGTCATAAATGATTGAGAAGATTTGAAGTTCAATTGAGGCCTAAATGTGAAGCTGGTGATAGATCAAAGTCTATGTACATAACAATACAGGCCTAATGATATCCGCTTAGAGCTTAATTGCTTGCATGTGCCTGGAGGAGTTGACAACATTTGTTTTTAGTTTCATATTTCAGGGAAAGTGTTTAATTAGAACTTATTTGTACAACTGCATCATTGATCGGCATGAATGAGGTTTAGCTGAAGTTCAACACTTGACAGTACTGAAGTTCAAGAGAGAGAACAACCTTTAGGCTTCCCATGTGTTGCAAGCCAGCCTTCATTATCATCATTGTCTAAAAGCACTTCGCCACCAGCTGCTTCATATTCTTCTTCAACTGAGATAGCTCGCTTCAAACAGGGCACTTATTGAAAAAAGGTAAACATTGTCAGGACATTCTCATAATATTGCAAAGGAATAACGATTGAACTTTGAAGTGGTCGCAAGAGAGATATAATCAAATATTACTAGTTGAGTTGCTTAAACTAAATGTAAAATAACAATTCGAGTTTATTTGGAATAAATGAGAGAAAGGAACTCTCAAGCACAATTTAGCCTTTATGGGAATGACAAAATAGTACTGACTAAAAGGGAACATGGAATGTTATAATATTTTGTAGCGAAATAAAGTTCACTCTTTCAGAAAGGGGAAAAGATAGGGAGGAGATGGAAGAGTTTATTCAAGATATAATTCATTAATTTGCATGTGTTGGTCAGTTGATCTACAGTAAAACCACAGTAAATCAAGCTGCTTGGGGATAAATCCCTATACAATTCAAAAGGGAGAAAAGCAGATAACCCTGTAATGCTATTGGGCAAAGAGTGAGAAAGTCCAAAACTGCAGTACAATTGAAATTCCTCAAATCAAGCCAAAGACAATAAGTACTTATATATTCAAATTGAATCCATCGTACCGTTTCTTGTGATGAGAAACTGCTTATCAGCTGGTAGGTAATTCTTTCTCTTGCTCGGCTCCCCCGCCTCCCTGCCCAAATTCCACAAAACCACCTTATCAATTAGCTGCATCGAATGAACATTGAAAGGGAAAAAACAAAAGAATTAATATGGCTCCGACCAAGACCAAGTAGGGCATTTGGACACGAGATTATCACCGGCGATGACGAACTCGCTGACACTTAGCACCCCTTTCTCCTTGAAAGCGGAGTTGGTTCGAACCGCCATAAACCGCTCCGCCGTGCTCTTGTACGAGTCGTAGATCCTCTGCTTCAGCGCCATGTCTCTCTCTTCTCCCCCTCTCCGTTTCTGGTTAGAATTTGATCGATTGTTGATATATTAATTTGATATTAATGGAGTTGGATAGAAAAGTTAATTATGGCTTAAGAATATAGGATCCTGTCCTACTTTTTGTGTACAACAGATGAGTTTCAGACGTCAGAATGCAGAATACTTGGGAATTGCGACCCCGAATGCAGATGGGAAGGATCGTCATATTCTTGTAGATCCTATTATGGCTGTTTGATATAAATTAATCGGATTAAGAGCTTCCAATATACTTTAATTATGCTTCTAAAAATGGAGAAGATCCGTCTTCGGAATACTTTTTCTTAACGAGCCACGCTTTCGTTTCCGTGTTATGTAGGGGATCTCAGCTGGGCCGAGAGCTGGTGGGAATTGTGGGCCTGGTGTGTTATTCGGTTATCATATAAGATGGAATAGCTTTCTTCTTCTTTCTCTGTCTTATCTTTAAATTTTATTTTTTGGAGCAAGTAAAATTATTTGGGTAGATAAAATTATTTTCGATCAGTTTTTTCCTCTCTTTTCCTCTCATTCTCTACTCTCTTCTTGAGCGCAGTGTTAATAGATGTCAAAATAAAGATGACCGATGATGCATTAATATTATTATTCTCTCAAAATAAAGATGAGGTATCTCCATAGAAAAAGACTTCGATAATACGTTAATATTATTATTGATATAAAAAAATAGATTTGATAATAAAATATTTAAATAATAAAATACAGAACACAAAAAAATTAGTATATTAAATTATGAGAGAATCGAACAAAACGAGCAAAAGAGCGAAGAATGAAATAAAGTGAAAGAGATGAAAGATAAGAGTGAGAGGGAGGGAAACAGATGGTAGAGCTTTTGACTAGAAAAGAGAGAGGGAGGGCCGGAGAGGGAGCGAAAAGAAATAAAGTATAAAATACTTGATCATTTTGGGAGGAGAACTGTTTACTTAGACTCAATATTGTTTCCTGCCAATTTTGAAAATCCAATTGTTAATGACATGAGAACCTCTTTCACCGGTTTGGTAAGAACTTGTATTATCACCAATTTGACAATAAGAAAAATGTGAAGCTGTTCAGAGTTGATTGACCGATGCCCAATGTAGCGCCTATCTTCCCTTTGCCGATCACCACCAATTCACCAAACAAAAGCAAGCGCTTCTGCATGGTTGCGCAAACTTAGTCCCAATGCAATGAAAATATTGATGTTATGCGCTTGAGCGCTTATTAAGAAGTGTTGCGGGAAATTCAAATCTAAAATGAATCGGAGGGGTAATGAAACAATCGATCCAACTTTCATTTGCTCATGACCTTCATAGACCGAGTGCATAGACAGATTATTTAGATCAGTTGTGAGGTGATTGGTCGCACTCAAGTCCAGGAGCCAACTGTCAGGTGAGTAGAAGTCCACATCAGCGATATAGACAGCAAGATTCTACGTTCTAGGCAAAAGGAGAGCATCTCGTGTTCCAGTCTGAGGCGAGCCTCTTTACCCAGTTCCTCAGAGCGAGACTGATGCTACAAAGTGGTAGGTTCTCTGGAGGATCGATAGAATACGTGTATAATGTGTATCATTGACCGATTCCAATAGTCACGAGATAATAAAATTTTTATGCCATAGGTTGGGGCTGTGCGATGTCCCTGCCCAACCGAATCCATAGGGTGGGGCTGTGGGGCGCCCTTGACTGGGTAGGGCAGGGGTCGGGGCTGTAATGTGCCCCGCTCCGGGGGTGGAGTCAGGGCTGCAGAGCGCGCCCGACCAAGGGCAGGGTGGGTTCAAGGTTGTGAGTCGCTTCGATCGGGGTGCAAGGTCGGTAGATGTGGCAAACGAGCAAGTCAGGTAGGGTCTTGTAGGTTTGGGCCTAATCAGGTTAGTTTTAAGTCGTCATAGTTCATTCATTTTTAGTCTTTTAAAACATTCAAATTCGATTTTACCGAACAAATTCTGTTATTTAGTCATTAAGTAGAAACATAGTTATAATTATTATTACTTAACCATTAAGTAATGACGTGGTTATAAATTATTATTGTTTAACCATCATGTAATGTTATGGTTGTAAATATTATGACTTAGCCATTAAGTAATGACATAATTATAATATAGTATTAATTAGGTTACTTCTCACCCCTAATTTAGTCTATATAAAGGATCTAGACTTTCTTGTAAATAAATACCCAAGATGAAAGACTTAGTTTTAAGTCTGTAATTGTTTGTTCTCCTTTTAATACAATATAGGTCGGCGGATTTGTGGTTTATGCTGCTCGTTTAATTTTTTTCATAATTCTTTTTCTTTTCTTTTTGCTCTCTCTTATTAATATGTTGTGATATCGAAAGACTTTTTAAACGGAATAGTTCTCTCCTTGGTTGTCAATATATAACAATGTACGAGTTTAAGCTATTAAAATCAAAATCATGGAGAAGACGTGTGTTGTTATAAATGAACAAGAATGGTACTTCGATGGATTAGAAATGAGTCAATAACTGATGCTGCGAGCATCCACTACTATGGGGTTCAAGATTGCACGCTCATCACATTAGTTGCTTTCCATATCTTTGCTATTGGCGGCTACGGTTACAACGATAGTGATTACTAATTAATTCAAATATTGATTAATTAATGACTGCTTAATTCTAATTAATTTAAATATTGTTTAATTAATGACTGCTTAATTCGGTCCATTATGTCTTCATTTTTTGGGCACTATATATGTGCAATGTATTGATGCAATTTCAATTTAGGTTGAGCTAAATATCGAAATTCTAAATTTAAACAAACAATTGCAAATAAAAAACTCTGTACGAGAAATAAGATTAAAATAGATGCGTAAGTGTGAATTTATTTTCTATCTTCTAAACCTCCCACCTTTTGCCGCTCAAGCAAATCAACGGAATCGGTGAAGACGATTGTGTGGAATCTCAAAACGTACGCTAGTGAGTCCTTCCAAGCAATTTATGGTGTCTTATCTTTTTTCTCTTAGATCACAAAATTTCTAAAGATAATTATCTGTAATGGAGAAGATAATGGAGGTTAATCACAGCACAAATGCCCTTTATACTCGGGTATGAATATTTTGGAGGGATCTCGTAATTAACACAAAATATTCTATAAAATATTTTATGCTAATATCCTCTCCAAAACCTTTCCAAAATATGTATACATGTGTTCAAAATGGGTATGCAAGTTTCTGACTTGCACAGCAAGTCAGAAATATATCTGCCATATCGGGTAACAAATCTGCCACTCAAAACCAATCTTAGCGGCCCACAAAGATTTGCTGCTTGGCTCAATTTGCTTGATATCTTGATCCAAACCTATTGAAAAAACCCAAACCATAATCCCGACTTTTACCTTAAGACAAGTATTAGTTAAATTTATTATAATTGATCCATCAACAATTATAATTAATTCACTTTTAATTATATATGTTTCGTGTCCAAAATCTTAGTGAAACACATATTATGTCATCTCTTAACACGTAGTCCAAACTTTATTTATTGGATTTGACGTCTCAATTCCAACACAATGTAATTGCCGAAGGAGAAGGAGATATGTTTGACCTTCCAAGCAACGTCTGAGATGCTGTTGGTACTGGCATCTGGTTTATTTGCAGGTGCAATAAGATCCTGCAGGTAAGTTCATTCTCATGCAATCATTTAAAAATTGAGCTGATTTAATTTGGACAAGAAGAAACCAATTAGTTTGAAGCAGCCAAAGATTTATTTATGCTAATTGGAAGGAGGCCATCATATAGAAAGAACGTCAGTATATTGTTGATCTCTCTTTGGTTTGCTGTATCAGATAAAATCATTGAAAGACCAGTCTGGTTTGTGTTAGATTCTACTTAGTGCTTCTAATTCCCATTAGCAATTGATGCATTTTTTCCTTTGCAGACTCTACGTCTTGAGGCAGTTTATACATTCAATGAGAGGTTTACTAAATTTCAAAGCCAGAGGATGAAGAAGGCATTTTATACATTCAATGAGAGCAGGGGCGGATGTGGGGGGTGTTGTCCTCTCTGAATTTCAAAAAATAGTGATTTTAGATAATATTTTTGATAATATGTCCTCCTCCAAAAATTTTTTTGCCCTCTCTCAATTGTCTGATTATTTTTATTGAGAAAAAAAAAATTTAATATCTTACATATAAAAATATCAAAATACAATCAATCAAGATGAGGATACATATTCCATAAGTACAGGTCCACTAAACGCTAAACGAAAAGTTACCACTACATCTTCGAAATAAAAAAAATATCAATCTGCGGCTAAAATAACTCTACAGGAGTTGAGGAGATAAAACTTTGGACGTTAAAAAGGAGCAATCAACGATTTTTAATTTTTTTTGGAAGGATTTCTCCATCCTCCGACCAGTTTTTAGTAATAATAAGTTTAATTAAATTATTATTATTAAAAATAAGAGTGAGAACCGTAAAATTTCAAATATACGAATGGAAGCGCGTCACTGCCAGTGGCGCGGACGAAACGCGCCACTGCCAGTGGCGTGTTTCGTCCAAACCCCGCGCAAGTGAGATGGAGAGGCGCTGCACATTTTGTATATATAAGAAGCAAGCACGCCACTAACAGTGACGTGTTTTATAAAAATAATGAAACGCGCTACTATCAGTGGCGCGTTGTCATTCGTATATTTAAAATTTTATATTTCTCACTCTTATTTTTAATAATATTAATTTAATAAAACTTATTATTACTCCCACCTCCACGAAGATCTTGTCTTTATCAGCGACAGGAAACATCGCATTTATTTTTTGGGTCACAAAATTGTACATGAGTTTGGCAGGATTTATTATGTTATAATTAGCACAGTATGACTTTCTGTGCATGGTCCAAACGACCAAATTAACTTGTGATTACTAATAAAACTGATCACCGATCGAAACGCAAATTGTTATTTCTTTGGAAATTCAATATTTTAGTTTTGGCGAACTGAGCTAGTGGAACCCCGCATATGCAACTTGCAAGGAACTATCGGATTCAGGCTAGCTAGGATCCTTGTATGTGATAAGAGAGTGTATGTGTGTATACTTGCTGCGTGATTTTTTGCATAATTGCATGTAGTAATTAAGAGATAGAATTGTTTCCTTCTGAGGTTTCAACAGGGTCTTATATAAAGGGCGTGACATAAATGTGGCTTACTAACACGAGCTGTTATTGATCAGATCATGACGTAAATTAAGTATAATGATAATATTAGTAAACATATAATTAAGACGTGATAATTCGATTTTATTTTCGAGCTCGTGAATGTCCAACTCGAGAATGTGTTAAGTGTATTGTCTAATTAATGGATTTATACAAGTTTATCAAAGTATGTTTAAAAAACTGTTTACACCTAACTGACTATCGCAAAAAAGAACTATCCTAACGGTTTTAAAACACATTTAATAACGGTTGTACACCCATTAGTAGGGCGGGAGGGGGGGGGGGGGTAGGAAAACTTATAAACAACCGTTAACATAGGAAAGATGTTGGGGACGACTTTCGCCGATTTTTGGTAATGATTTTTTTATTTAAAAACCGTTAGCAAGCGCTATACCCTTTCCTAAGGAAAGGTTTTTAAATAAAAAGCATTAGCAAAAACAAAATAAGTAAAAAATCAGAAAACCTTTACTAACGGTTTCCAGCTACAAACCGTTA
>CAXKVV010001047.1:0-28701 GCA_964058805.1 Schoenoplectus triqueter | reverse complement strand
GAGAATAATAGCCCACTTGGCCAGCCTCCCCGTCAGCATTGGCCGAGTCATCAGATATTTGAGAGGGTCCACCTTGGATATTAAAATGATTTTGTGGGCTAGCATGTAATGCCTCAATTTCTTCACCGCGAAAATTAGGGCTAAACAATGTTTCTCGATCGGTGAATACCCGTGTTCTGCCCCTACCATCATGCGACTTAAGTAATATAGCGCATTTTGATTACCATCCTGGTTTTCTTGTGCCAATAGGGCTCCCAAGGATCCATCTAGGGCGGTTGTATATAGAATAAGCTCATTTCCAGGTATGGGCGCCGCCAATACTGGAGGGTTGAGTAGATATGCCTTGATTTCTTCAAAGGCTCGCTGGCACTCACCATCCCACTTAAACGGGATATTCTTTTTAGTCAGCCGGGTGAAGGGTTGGATTTTACCCGATAGATTGGCTATGAATCGCCTGATGTACGCCAATTGCCCTTGCAAAGATCGCAATTGTTTTAAATTCTTTGGCGGGGATAGTTCGGTTATTGCTTTGATCTTGCCTGGGTCTATCTCAATTCCCCTATGGCGTACCACAAACCCCAAAAATTTACCGGATGATACCATGAATGCGCATTTCAACGGGTTTAATTTGAGCGCATGTTCTCTCAGGCGGTTGAAAACGACCTCGAGGTATTGGAGGTGTTCTTCATATGACATGGCCTTGATGACTAGGTCGTCCACATAGCACTCGACTATCTTGTGGATTAGATCATCGAATATTTTCGTCATCACCCGTTGGTAGGTAGCTCCCGCATTTTTGAGCCCAAACGGCATGACTTTGTAACAATATATGCCAATCGGCGTGCGGAATGCCGTGTGCCTCTCATCTTCTGGCACCATTTTAATTTGATTATAGCCCGCATAACCGTCCATGAAGGAGAAGACTTCATAGGAGGATGTATGATCAATTATGATTTCGGTTACTGGGAGCGGGAAATCATCTTTAGGGCACGCCTTGTTTAGGTCCCGAAAGTCCACACAAATGCGGATCTGCCCATTTTTCTTCTTAACCGGGACGATGCTAGCCACCCATTCTGGTGTCTCTTCTTCCCGTATGAAGCCGGCGTCGATGAGTTTCTTTGTCTCCTCCACGACCTTCTCTTCGAGCTCTATTCTCATTCGCCTCGGCGCTTGTTTAATCGGCTTAAAGGTTGGATCGATTTTTAAGTAATGGACCGCCACATTAGGATCTAATCCAGGCATTTCTTTATAACTCCAAGCGAAGCAGTCCATGTAACTTTTAAGGAACATCTTCAACCTATCAGCCACCTCTTCTGGCAACGACGCGCTTATGAAAGTTGGTCGTGGGTCTTCTTCCGTCCCCAAATTAATTTCCGCTAACTCATCGACCGTGTTAGGTTCCTTTTCTAGCTGCTTCAAAGCATTTTTCAGGACCGGGGTATTGTCCTCTTCTGTTTCATTATCTGGCATTTCAACAGAAGTCATGCAACAGCTTTCTTCCATACGGTACTCGTTGAGAGACCCTTCATAACATGATGCATTATCGCAGTCATACCCTAAACCCCGGGTATATTTCATTTTACCGTCCAGGCCCAGGACTTTATTCTGGCCGCCATTCCAGAGTTCATCGAAGCGCTTGGCCTCGGCCTTGGATATGTCTCTCAGACATTTCGCCCTTTTTGCCAGTTTATACAGCTCCTTTCCAAAGGGATGAGATGCAGCGTCATCGCTCGTTGCATTCTCCGATTCTTGTTCTATCACCCACTTCTTCCAAGTGTTGTGGTCAGGGTTCTTCAGAGACTGGGTTGAATCGCTTTGATAGAAAATTATGGCCTTATGAATGATAGTTTTCCCTTTGATGCGTTCCACCTTTGCCGGCACAACAAAGGTCTTTAGGGTTTGAATGTGGTTCACCTCCCTTGGTATAAGGTCTTTAAAATGCCTTTCGGGGACCACAGTAATCTCTAGCGCTGCCATCTCTTCTTCTATTTCAATATTCATGACTGAGTTGGAGCGGTAGATTTCTTTAATCGGCTTACGTCTCACAACCTTAGGTTTGCTAGGTACAGGAGTATGCGAGATCGTATAAGCCACCCCTTTGCCCTTGTTATTCAGGTTATGCGGAGCTGGGTCTTGTTGAAAGCTCTTCGGGAGTTGGATCGTCCCATTTCTGTGCCCTTCTTCTATAAGGTCTTTGAATACCCAGCATTCTTCAATTGTATGGCCCAGTATGCGATGATAAGGGCAGAATTCGCCTTCGCCGGCTCTTTCTATGTCTGCGGGTCTTTTACAGACGGGAAGTGTCAATCCGCTCTTTAGGGCCTGTTCAAATATCCGAGCTGTTTTATTTTTCAGGAAAGAGTATGGTTTACTCTTCTTGATCTTGAGAGTTTGCATGACGGTCGGTTGCTTAGCTTTCGTTTCTTCCCCCTTTGATTCATCTACTATGACAATTACCCGTTTGCCGCTATCGGGTGCTTGTCTTTCGGGGGTCCCGGAACGGGGTTCGCTCGTCATTTCTTTGAGCAACTCGGAATTATAGATCGCGGTTTGCAGGTTTTCAATCATTATCATGATTTCATTGTGTTGCGTTTTGATATCCTGCATTACTTCCCATTGTTCAGACACCTCCCTTCTATTATTTTCAACTTGGTGCCTTATTTCATCGATCGCATTCCAGACGCGACCTTCGAAATTTTCCCGCCATGAGCGTTCTTCATTTATAGGCCTCGGCCTAACCGGGTTATCCCTTCCGCTACCGGGTCCCGTGTTGATCATATATGACTCCTCACTTTCATTATCTGTTTCGGGCCCTTTATATGGCTTCTTGAGGATGTGATAAATGATCTCTTCGTCAGACTCCTCTTCCCAGGGTTGACGATCATGGCCAGATTCCTCTCCCGAGGTGGTATCGCCCGGGTTGCTGGAGTCTTCGGATTCTTCTCCCGAAGTTGCCTCTATGATCTGAATTTGAGGGGTGTTGGCAGGCTTAAAATTGAAAATGACCTCCTCTTCAGAATCACTTGCATTTATTTCACTCGGTGTTATTTAGGCCTTATACGCAGCCACCTGTTTGAAGCGGAAGGTTGCTTCTTCACCCGACTTTCTTCCGGGTCTTTGGGCTCGAGCGCCTCGGGGTTTAATATTAAATTTGACCTCTTCTTCTTCTCCAGATGAGGTATCAAATTTAGGGCCTTTATTGAAGGGTTTCTGACCTGCTTTTGTTATAGGCCAGCTTGGCGCCACAGTGGATTTAGGCAGAAAATATTGGGCGTCATTGAATTTAATCTCATGCACCCCGAATGGCTTGACATCTCCGTCAATTCTCTTTTGCTTACCATTCTCGATATATTTCAGGCACTGGTGCAGAGTGGAGGGTATGACCTGATTACTATGAAGCCACGGGCGACCCAGCAACGCCCGATAAGAGGTTTCAGCGTCAATGACATAGAATTTAGTAGGCGCTTTTAGGCTTCCGCATTGCAGGTTCAGAGTTATAGCTCCCAGGGCCTTTTGGGAGTTTTGGTTGAAGCCATGAATAATCACCTTTTCATCAGATAAGTTCTTCACATCTAAGGTGATGGTCTTTAGGGTTTTAAGCGGCATAATATTGATCGAAGACCCTGCGTCGACCAAGATGCGGCCAATCTTTTGCCCTCCATAATTTCCGGTGATGTACAACGGGCGGTTGTGGTCGACGGTGCCTATTAGGAGGTCATCATCTGTGAAATTTATGCAGGCGGCCCGTTTGGCGGTGAATAGGGCTTCTTGCATATTTTGCTCTATGAAGTATGACTTGTACTTCTCGGGATCTTGCAAGGCCTGAATTAGTACCTCCCTTAGATCTTGTGACATCATCAACGCGTCAAATATGCTTAATAGCGCTGGAATCTTACGCAGATGTGCCAACACATTATATTCTTCGCCCGTCGACCGGGTCCTTTCTGGGTTCTTGCTTGGATTCTCGACCTCTTTACCTTTATTCTGGACCTTGTCCTTTCCTTTATCGGAATCCTTGGGAGCCTGTCTCTCGGGTATATAAGTCCCGGACCGGAGCACGGCTTTATATTCTTCGCTTTTGGTCCCAGAGGTGCTTGCCTCCCCTTCGTCATTCGGGAAGAACATCTCCTCTAATGTTGGCATATCTTCGTCGTGAGAAGAATATACCGTATTGCACGAAGCACCCCAGATCTCTTCGCTTTCTTCTTTATTTATTTCTTCATCTGCATCTTCTTTCTTTTGACCTAGGGTTAGCTTCTCCCAGTCTTCTTTGGAGATGAAATGTTGAAGGGTGATCGCCTCGGGACTGCCCTGCTCATATTCTTCAATCTTATTCTTTCTGGACTTGTTGCTTCTATGCTTCTTTCTTTTCTTAAGAACCTGGTTTTGGCTCTGGTCCATCTTATAATATACCCTGGGTTTTGGTGGGACCACTGGCGTGATATCGTCTTTCCATTTCATGCCAGGTTCTTTCTTAAGAGCTTTAAGCATTTTAATTGATTTCTTCGATAGGTGCGTAGTCCATTGTTCTTCCTGGCCTTCGCTTGACTGGCCCGGGACTTTCTCTTCCTCATGAGAGATCATATTGGCTTGTTCATGGGCTGATGGGCTTTGCAAGAACCCTTTAGGTAAAGTAATTTCACCATTTTTATACGCCTTCTCGACCCAATCTTTGAAGACCCAGCAATCTTCAATTGAGTGCCCTATTATTCTGTGGTATGGGCAGAAGTTGGGTTCGTCTGATTTATCAGCATCCTCCGGGCGTTTGCTGGCCGGCAGGGTTAGGCCGTTCTTCAGTGCCCCTCTGAAGATTTGGGCAACTTTATCTTTTCTGAAGGAGTACGGTTTAGATTTCTTTTGTTTAAGGGATTCAAAACTCCGTGAACTCCCTCCTGGATTGGGCCTGGGTCCCTTATTATAATTGTTGCCATTTGTGCTACTGCTGCCGCCTTGGGTGTCTGCGTTGGCAACCATCTTATCTTTCAACGAGGTGAATGCCACTTTGGTTTCAGCTCGGGCCCCTCGTTGCGGCCTATTATGCATAAAGCTTGGCACGGTATGCGGTGACATCCTTTCCATATTGGATACCGATCTGAGCAAGTCTTTGAACGTGTTGACCTTTGTCACACCAAGAAGCATGCCCATCCACCCGTCAATGTTCTTCATGATTAGGTTGACGGCCTCATCTTCGGTTAATGTGCGGTCGCATTTGATGCTGAGGTTCCGCCATCTATTGATAAAATCTGTCATTGACTCCCCTTTCTTGGGTTTAGTGCTTGCCAGATCGGCTATGTTTATTTTGTCAGACACCATGACAAATCGTGCCCTGAACGAGTCTGCCATCTCGTCCCAGGTCCTGATGCTGTTGTTTTCCAGCGAATAATACCATTGGAATGCGGTTCCCACCAGGCTTTGAGGGAATTGTCTTAACAACAATGCATCATTGCCGCCCGTGTTGCCGCACGAGGCTACAAAGTGGGCCAGGTGTTGTTCGGGGTTTAGGTCCTTATTGCCTTCCCCAGAGAAGGTCCTGAAACGGGGGATCACATACCCTTTAGGATATTCTTCTAGATCGTATATGGCAGGGTATGGATGTCCACAGTTTTTAACAGGAGGGATAGCGTATCCACCTCCAGCTATCTGCATTTGCTGGGCAATCATGGCTTGAATCTCCTTCCGGGATATTCCCGTTGGTTCAGCCTCCACATCTATTGTTCTATGTGGATGGGGTTTAGAATCGACAGGTTGTTTTCCCTTATGATTGCTTTTGGTACTGTGGACCCCTTCTTGACGGGAGCTACCAGCTTTGAAATTGGCGTCTTGTGATTCTTGCAATGACTTGACCGCCTTAATTAATTCTTCGTTCTGTTTCAGCATGGTAGCGATTAGCTCCCGTTGCCTAATCAGCTCTTCGTCCCGTGCCTCGATGTGGCCTTTCAATATTTCAATTTCATCGATAGGCATTTCGGGACGTGTTTCAACGTCATCTTCGTTGTTGAAGAAGTCAGGGTTTTCATTGTGGTCTTCCCCTTCCCTGCTATTGCCTTCGGGGTTGATTCTCTTGGGTGGTCTCCCTTTTCTACCATTATTTTTGTTGGTATTGGTGACGTGAGCTTGATTAGGCGGGGACTGGTCATCCTGGACCATGTTCACCTCACCATCAGTATCCGGATCAGTATCGTAGCTTATACTGATGGTGTTGACTGAGAAGTGCTCCTCATAACGAGCGGTTCTTCTCTTCTTCTTTGTTTGGTCAGGGGCAATTATTTTTAAACTATTGAGTGGTATTCTCGAGCCTAATCGGCTGAATACACTCTTCTGGCCCAAGCGGCTGAACACGCTCTCGGGCGGGGCGTTGGACCTGCCGGCCTTGCTGGGCTGGGCTTGAGATTGGGGTTTTATTGGCTGGGAACCTTTCGGGACCCACACCTGCTGGGTGCTAGGTGTTGCCTTTGATGTAAACCTCCTTGGGTTCGGAGTGGAGGCAATGGCTTGCGGCTGAGCCATGCCTTGAGATTGATTGGGGCAGGAGACGTATTGTCTCGACCTAGCGTTCTTGACGCTCTTCCTCTGCTTGAGGGTCCTGTGAGCCTTGTAGATGGCTTCTGCAGGGGTTTGAGACTTGTCCTGGCGGCGCTGAGACCTTTGAGATGGGCGAGGTGTGGGCTTAGGCACCTCCCATGCCTGGCGGAGCTGGCCTGTGGCCGAGTTCTTGGCCACTATGCGGAGTGCCGTAAATTTGTTGGAGACTGGGATAGCTGGCCTAGCCACCAGCTGATTCTGGTATGCATCCAGAGCCCTCTTCCTGGACGCTTGAGAGTTACGGGCAGTTTGGGCTGCTGCCTTTGGGGCCGTCTTCTTAGACGGACGCCTTCTCCTCCTTGGGGAGGTAGTAGGAGAGGCCATGACGTTGTTAGAAATACCCTTGGGAGTTAGGGTAATCGAGTCCTCCTCTTCGTCCGGGATGGAGATCCGGACGGTCGCGGGAGTGAAGGCGGCCACTGGAGCTGGGCCGTAGATAGTAAGTTCTTACGGGATGGTCCCGAAGAACATGAATAGTTTGCCCTCTGGGCTCTGAGCAGGAGTGACGGTGTAGGGAGCAAGGTTGAAGTTTCCGAAGAATGCCATTTCCTGCAAAAACAAAAAACACTTGAAAATTATTAGTCATTTTAGCACATAGAAGACCACTTGTATCTCTTAAGTATTCTATTTGCCTCTCTCTTTCAGAGATAAGAGGAGAAATTAGGTCCCACCGGGCGTGCCAGATCCTGTGCGACCCTTTTTCGCGCGCCGCCGCACCGCCGCCGGGCGATGGGTTCTGCGGAAGAAGGACACGGAGATCCCTCCCGAGCGTGCATCTGCTGGGTGTCGGCCGATTCTGCCGTTTAGAGATATTGGGATGCACATTCAGGGGGTTTTTAGTGATTGTGAGTTCTTGTAGATTCCGATGGGCGCAAGCCCCCACCGTTAATTACCCTGGGCTACGAACCTCGAGGCACCTCTGGATCTTTGAAAGAGAGAAGCAAATAGTATAGTTAAAAGATGGTCAAGTGGTCATCTAAGTTCATAAAAAGGGATCTACGGAAGATGAACCTACAAACAGATCGGTTCAATCTATGGAAGACAAACCTACAAACAGATCGGTTTTGTCCTATGGGGGACGAACCTACAAACAGATCGGTTCAGTCCATGCCACCTCGAGATGTAACCTTACTAACAGACCAGGTTAATCTCTTCATAGGAGGCTTGAGGTGAGTCTACATACAGACCGACTCGACCTCCGTTGATCTAGAAGATAAACCTACAAACAGACCGGTTCAATCTTAACTAGTCAACAACCAATCACACAAAATACAACTCGAAGCGCTGAGCCGGTTGATCTTGAGGTTGGTGAATCAGGAAAAGGGTGGATATGGCCCACGTGTTTCTTCTCACTGATCTTCTAGATCATGAATTCGTAGCACTAAGCCGATTCATAAACCTAGGAAACACAATTGCACACAATATTAAACCTGAAGCGCTGGGCCAGTTCAACATTGAGGCATGTGTTAGTGAAGGAACCTACCTACAGAACGGTTCACATTCACTGTTTTGTGGATGAATCTACCAACAGACCGATTCAATCTCACAGTCTCGGAAAATGAGTCAGGAGACAAACTCGTCGACGGACGAGTTCAGTCTTGCCAGCTCAAATGGTCATGAATTACTTGTTCATGACACCGAGTCATTAAGATGTCACTTCGCTCGGACATCGTAATGTTCTTCTTCTTCAAAGTCGACATAACTCTCCATGCTGATGTCGTAGCTTTGGTCATTCTTCAGTGAGCGTCGAGATGTTCTTGTCTCAACTAATCATTCTACGTGTTGCATTACTTGTGCAAAATTACTATGTTGCCCTACACCCCTTGTGTGAGCGTATTCAATCATGAGTTACTTGCTCATGGCAGCGAGTCATTAAGATGTCACCTATCTAGGACATCGTAATGTTCTTCTTCTTCAGAGTCGACATATATCTCCATGTTAATATCGCAGCTCTGATTATTCTTCATCAAGCGTCAAAATGTTCTTGTCTTGACATATTCCTTCATGTTGCTATCAAAACCTTATTCATCTCACGTCAAGATGTTCCTGTCTCGACGTATCTTATTATTTTTCATCAAATGTCAAGATGTTCTTGTCTCGACATATCTTCTCGTATTGCTATTAAAGCCTTAATCATCTCACGTCAAGATGTTCTTGTCTCAACGTATCTTCTTCATATTGCTATCGAAGCCTTGATTACCCTACGTTGAGATGTTCCTGTCTCAACGCATCTTTTCATGTTATCATTGCAACCTTATTTATCCTCCGTCAAGGTGTTCTCGTCTTGACTAATCATTCTAAATGTCATATCATGTGTGCAAATATTCTTACGTGGCTCTACACTCCTTATGTGAGCATATTTATTCATTTCTAAAATGCACGAAGTCTATTATATAATCTTCCATTATTATAAAGATGCATTTATTTATTATTATTATTATTATTACTATTATTATTATTATATTCTTATTACTATTATTATTTTTTTTTATTATTATTATTATTATTTTTTTTTTTTTTATTATTATTTTTTTTTATTTTTTAAACTCTATTTATCTGTGTAGAAAATTATTTACAAAATAATAGAAAAGGGGTTAGCTATTTAACTAGAGTTTCATTTATATATTTTTTATTTTTTATAATAGCTAAAGTAGTAAAATTCTATTTTTATTATTTCTAAACTCTATTTATTCTGTAGAAAATCACTTACAAAAATAATAGAAAATAAAATGGCTATGATTTTTTATTAGTATTTTTAAAATGTTTATAATAGCCAAAGTAATAGAATTTTATTATTATATTCTATCATATTGAAATACTATTCATTATGTAAGAATCATTTACAAAACCAAAAGATGGTTAGCTATACTATTTTACTATTATTATATTTTTTTATTATTATTTTTTTTTATTTTATTATTATTATTATTATTATTTTTTTTAATATCTATAATAGCTAAAAGAAATCATTATTAATATTCTATCTTATTTATTATACTATTCATTATATCTATTTCTATTATTCCTATTTATTATCTATAGAAAAGTATAAGATTTTTTATTACTAGTCATAAGAGATGAAATTCATTATGTTTTTATTACAACTATTATTTTTATTACATTTTATTCATCAAAAGTATTTTTATTGTATATTTGTATAGAAATAACAAAAGAAATACAATTCATATTATAAAACTATATTATCATTTTTTTTTATTATAAAAGAAAATGCATTTTACTATTTATTACCATGGTAGTATATTTTTGTACATTTTGTGCTATTCATTTTATTATTATTTTTTTTATAGAAAATATCAATATAATATCTATTGTTATTATTATATTTTCATTTATCAAAGAATATAGCTAATCTCACTATTTATTATAGTATATTACTATTATTATTTCATGGAAAATCACTTGAAAAATCACTAAAATATATCTAGTTATTATTTATGATTATTATTTGTATTTTTAGAATTTTTATAGTATTTAAAATGACAAGTCAAAGCTAGGTCAACTATATCAATATATGTAATGTATTTTGCTTTTAAATTGTTTTATCATGATTATATTTTTAAAACTGGAATATTATTGTATAGAAAAATAGTATGAAAGATAAGAAAATTTTAGAAACAAATTTGAGTCAATTTGGAGTTTAGGAGCATTTTCAAATCATTTATTTATTCTATGTTATTACTATTCTGTTATTATTTAATTAATGGGTCTAATCTGGGCCTTTAGATCTGCTCCAAGATTGGCGCTCACCTTTCATTTAACTTCGTTCTTATGTGGGCCGCTGGATTCGCCTCAAGATTAAATCATACGAGATGTAAGGCCCAGATCCATTCTGGATCTTCATTTAAAAACATCATCTTATCCCAATCGTCCGATCTCTTCAAGATCCACACGCGCGCGTCAATATTTGCGCTACCACGATTCTCTGACTCTTCAGTCAACGTAAGCTTCAAGATTCGTGCTCTCGGTAGCGCCGGCAACTGCGGCCATCTCCCTCCGATCAGGCGACCGTCCCAGTGTCGCCTTGCCACGAGGAGTTATTCTACAGCGTCCGATCAACAATCTATCCGGTGATGGAAGCTGTATAGCAGTACCGTTTGAAGTATATTGATAGGAATCGGTACCGAGTTGAAATTTTTGTCAAATTCAACTCATTCATTCGTCAATTCTAAAAATTTTCATGTTATATAGCATCGTCTTCGTTTCCTTGATGGGTTGACATGATTAATTTCTATCTAAACCTGTTCAATATGATCATGGAGTCCAAGATTGTTTGGTACCGTTCGGTACCGATTCAAGTTAGGCTTATAATCGATCTTCGTGCATCATGCAAGCCATCCTAACACTCCTGTACACTTCTAAGCTTGTCTAGAGCGAATTATTAACATTTGAGGTATTAACAATCTATGAATCCATGCTAATTGAGTGAAATACCTGATCAGTACTGACGCGATTATCAGTATATGTATTGATCTGATGGAATTAGTTAGATTCTTGAAATCAAGTTTGCAAAACTCATTTAGGCGACTATAGAACTACCCAATTACTGCCTAGATACAATCTTAGATTCAATTATTGTACTAATCATGATTGAAACAGAAGAAACAGCCCCAATTCATCCCATAGCCTATCAGTATACCAATTCCACTCGATGAATTTACCAAATTCATGCAATTGAACTTGTGAGGGAGCTGAGAGGGTTACAGAAACCCTTCAATCAACTTCCATCACCAACTCAGAATGAATTATGAAACTAAATCAAATACAAAATCGGGAGGGTTACAAAAACCCTTCAACCGAGTTTTATATTATCCCATATACTCTATAATCATGCTCAATATCAAGAAAGAAGAAGGAAAATGAGAAGAAAGGAAAGAGATGGAAGAAGAAATGAAGAATTCAAGAACTGATAAAGAAAAAGGAGAGGAATTCCATTGCTGCCTTGCTATTCATATCGATGCCTTCAAGATTACATGTAACAGATGATAATTACCTAAATTTCTGACACTCCTTGAGATGAACTAGCTGCTGAATGAAGATCTAAGCTTTATAGAATTGGAGAAGTTGAATTGAAAAGAAAAGAACTAATCTCTCTCTTGCTGTTTATCTCTCTTTCCTTGTCTTTTCTCTTTACTGCTATCTTCTACTACTCCTTTTCAATAGCCAGAATAGGGTTTATATAGATTAGGAGCTCAATTGTGATTGGTGGGTTGATTAGTGGCCGGATTGCACCCTTGCAATTGATCTCCACCTTTCATTGTATCTCACCCAATGGTCAGGATCTCCTTGTGTTTCTCTGGATCAATTCACTGCCTTGAGTCAATATGGCCGTTTCAGAGTTAGTTAAGTTCTTCATTTTATTACTCTTTTGCCACTCTTTTGCATCAATCGGCTTCCTTATATTTCTGGACCTTTCTAGAACATTCTACTCGTTTGAACAGCTTTGAAACACTCCCTATATATTCTCCAAATGTTTTCTAATCTCAATTGATCAACTGAAAGCTCCTTTCTTCTCCCAAGCCCCATACTCGGCCTATCCATTCAACTATCACCTTTCTTTTATCTATTCTTCTAATTGACAGCTTGTTCAACCTCTCCTTACCCCCTGGAGTCGATCTAGCATCCCTGCCTAGCCAATTGAGCATTATTCCACTGAGTTCAAGCACTCATGCCCATGGCCGGTTTGTGAATCGGTGGAACATCGACCTAGAGGCTTCAAACAATCACCCTGACTCCTGCCTTAGCGTCGTGTATGCAAAAGAAGTGAGCTTGCATGATCAATTGAACTTATAAGCATTTATAAAGGTAATTTCCATTTTCAAGCCGATCAATTGCTTCTGTCGAATGCTATCTCTTCTTTTGCTAATTCCTTCAATTGACTGCTTGAATGAGATCTCAATAGTGCCTGGAAACCTCTGTAAAGAAGGACCGGAATAAGGCATCGTGTAGACTCATCTCCCATTGATGGCACCTTCACAGTCGGGCGGGAGGAAGAGGAAGAGAGGAAGAAGAGAATGGGACGAGGGAGGATCATCGTCGGCCGCGCGCGGTGCACGTGAGCCAACACTCCCAGCAGTGCAAAGTCAGAGAGAGGAGACGCATGGACCAGGTACACACTTCATTCCTCGTTAGATTTAAATTTCTGACTGTGAATGTGCATGGACATGGTGTATGTCTGCTAGTGTGTGCTATACTCTCATAAACCTGACATATGGGTCCCATGTGTAAGCATCTGAGTCTCGGCCCATTAGTCTAGTTATGGATTAGTTAATCCCTTGATTAGGTTTAATTGATCTGACTTGGCACATCCTGATAGGTCCACTTGTTCAATCAATCCATTAATCATCTGTTATGGTATTAATCTATGCTGAGGTGGCTTGCTATGGTTGTGCCATGTGGTATGTGCTTGGATGAAGTGGCCTCCTCTGGCTGTGCCATGTGGCATAGGGTTGGGTTAAGTGGACCTCTGGTGTGGTGCCATGTGGCACTAGGGTGGTGAGGTGGCCCACTGGCTGTCTGCCACGTGGCACTAAGGTGGGGCCCACCTGTCAGTGACTCATACCAGGGTGGGGCCCACTTGCTGACATGGCCCAATGAGAGGCTGCCACGTGGCACACCCTCTCTCTTCGATTATTTTATACCTCCTGTGTTTCTTATACCCAGTTTGTACCCAGAGCTGCTGTTATCCCCAACTTGCACCCAGAATTGCTCTGATCAAATCTCAGCCTTTGATTAATTCATTTATTCTGCCTTTATTTTCCCTGAATTTATTTTAATGGCTCCACTTATCCAAAAATCATGAAAATTTCACCAAAAATCCCTAAAATCATGATATTCATCCCTGTAATTTTTAATTCCATTTTTACCCCTCCTTCTCTGGATTAAAAATTCTTTTATTCATAAAACCCTATTATTCTTTATGAATTAATCCCTGATTTCAATTATAGCTCAATGTCTCTGCCAATTATCTCTCTCTTGCAGAAACCACCCTAACTAAATACCAATTAGACTTATATTGATATCCATTAGGGCTTGATTTGATCAAGTGCTGACTACTTATCAGCAATTAATACAAATCTAGACTTGATCAGGTGGTTGCTCCCAGCTTTGGCACCTGATCAGTCTTGTGAAATTGACTTTCAATCCCTTAACATGAGGGTGACTTGGTCAAAGAACTGACTACTTATCAGTAATTGACACAAATCAAAGCATGGTTAGGTGGTTGCTCGCAGCTTTGGCACCAGGTCAGCCTTGAAAGCAAAATCACATTTGGAATTTCTCATGACTAGTTGCATCAAAATGCTAGCTTGGCATTGACATCATTTCATGTAGCATAGGGATTTTACTGCTTCAGCTCCTTTCTAGGGTTAGCTTCAAAGGCAGATTTCTAGGGTTCAATTCTGACTCCTTCAATAGGTCACTGAGGTGTGGGGCCCACCTGTCAGTGAAAATGGTCACATGGTGACTCATCAGATAGGCTATGTTGTTAGATTCATCTACAAGGGACTGCCAGGTGGGTCCCACTTGTCAGATAAAATGTAATCAAATGGCTGACCCATCAAGAGATTTTCTCTCTCCTAAATCTCCCGAGGGTCAGCCACCTCGAATGAGTAGGAGGTGGTGGGGTATTTATATCCTCGTCTTTCACCATATTATTTCATTGTGGGATTAATGCTTAACCTCTGTTCCGGGTTGGTTAGCTTTCTTAACAAAAATAGGCTAGGTCCATGTCATTGGAGCTGCTCATAAGGGACTGCCATGTGGGTCCCACTTGTCAGAAAAGATAAAATCACATGGTGACACCCAAGAGGTCTCCTCTCTCCCTCGATCTTCTTGGGTGTCACACATGCTGAGTGGATAGAGAATAGCGGGGTATTTATACTCTTCACTTTGCGCTCAGCATCCCATTGTGGGACTAATGGATTTGTTCCGGGGTTATGCAGCGACCTTTCCTGATCAGTGGGCCACCTTTCCACTGCTCTCTCTCTTCTTCCCCTTTCTTATGATTTATCATCAATTTATTTCATTTATTCATCTATTCATCCTTGAAATTTTTCAAGGGTAAACATACTGATCCCCTTTATTAAGGCATGTTCCAAACTCTAGAGCTGTGTTAATGGGCCGGGGTAGCTAGACAAAGGAGGGTGATATGAATAACCTTGTTGAATTGGTTGATTTCTGCTGAATTTCTGTTGTACAAAGGAAATGTACGAAATAAACCTTAGCTAAATGTGCTAAAATGATGATGTTTGTGTTGACAGAATTGTATATAGTATCATTCCACTAACCTAGTATAAATCTAAACCAACCTAATATAAAATCTGACCTAATCTAGTATAAACCTGAGCCGATCTGTGTTAACGGGTCAGTTTTTGTAGGAGAATTACACCCAACTCATGACTGCAAAATATGGTGCAAACAAAGAGACATGGCCGTCCCTAGACCAGGAAGTATGGTTTCAAGCATCGGGTGGGAAAAGGCATGGCCATTTTTATGGCATGCCGGCTCTGATGGATTCCACCAAGTTACCGGGTGGACGATGCACACAATTCCCAGTCATGGGTAATATCGTTTCAAATGGCTCCAATTCGGTAATTTCTTATACACTACATTCCTTATATTATAATTTCTAAAATGTGTTGTTAACTGTTAAATGTAAAAGAAAGAGAGAGGATATGGTTGTATGATTGAATTCATTCATCTGTTCAATTGTAAAAAGAATGTAAACCCCATACAATCGAGTCAGCAGTAAAAAAACCATAAGAATGCAAACCCCAACTTTTCTTTACTTGGTTCATGAACAACTTCTTATTTCCTATATTATTGTTTGTATTTTTTTATAGGTCTCAACACAAATCACAGCTTCTTCAGGTGTTATGGGTGCTAATTACTATGATGATGATGATGACGATGATGAGGATTACGTTCCGGACATGAGAGGAAATATGTATGATGACTCAGATTATGACGAGATATCATTTGATTTTGATGTTGATGAAACAAGTGAGGATGATGTGATCAACATGTATTCTCCATGATGTATTCTCCATGATTTATTTTGGAGAAATTTAGTTATGGGGTGTAATATTTTGGGATATCTTGGGGTGTCGAGATGAATTTCTGAATGTTGAATGTTGGCTTGAATATTTGTGAAATATTGGTATGGATTGGTATGAATGACATTAGGTCTGGGTTTAAATTGTGGTACTGCTGTTGGTATTTTGGGAAATCTGGGTTTAGGGCTTTTCGGAAAATGGAAGAGCACGTGATAGTTCATCTGTCTTTGGAAGCTAAATAGTATTATTTACATCCGCTAAAAGATACAAAAAAATTATTGATATCAAAACAATAACAGTCACAAAAAGCAAATTATCATCACTAAGAAAGATGCTAAAAGAAAATTATCATCACTAACACAGATGCAATAAAACAATTATCATCGCTTTGACAGGTGCCAATAAAAATAAATCATCACTCGAAACAGATGTAATACAAATATGCCATCATATTAGCAGATGCAACTAAAAGAAGATGCCATCATATTAACAGATGTAATAAAAAAAGATATCATCTAATTACAGATGTAAATAAAAGAAAATATCAATATTAATTGATGTTAATATTAATAATTACATCAGCAATTAGTTACCAAAAAATAAAAATATGATAACAAAAAACACATTAGATTTAGGAAAGCAGATGCTAGTGCACACAATTCCATCAGTATTGTGCCTGCAAAAAACTAATATTTGCTTCAGGGAACAAATGCAAATGACAGTGAATCTTACATCGGTCTTTCCTGATGTAATCCAATGCTGATGCAAATAAAAAATCGGATGCAATAGATTATCACCATCAAGCGTATTTACATCTGCCGTTTGCATCAGCGTTCGGATGTTAAAGACCATTAGCATAAGCTTACGGATGTAAATAGGATTTATTGCATCTGATGTTTCAGATGGTAGTGCGACGCTTTCCTGTAGTGAGTATTACGGTCAGAGAAATAATATTAAAAGCGGTGTTTAGATTTTGGGAATTGTTTACTGTTTAAATTCAGGCAGGACTATAAAATGTACACAGATGTGGATTGGCCGAAAGGAAGAGCAGGAAAAACCTAAGCCTCGTGCTCACTTTTTTTTTTGTTGCTTTACTGGCTTGTTTTGCCTTGTAGTAGTAGTTCTGTAGTTATAACTTGGAGTTTATGTACTCTCTGGCTTTTCGGATCTCAAGCGGTGATTTTCAATGATACTAGAGACTAGTTGGTTGAGATTGGTATTTAGCCATTGGTTGAGATTGGTATTTAGTTATTGGTCGAGATTGATAAATTGCTGAGAAATTAGCTCGAGATCCGGGTTGAGCTTGGTATTTTGATATAATATCTGGTTTGATGTAATATTTGATTTGTTGCAGTTGTTGTAAACAATTGAAATTTTTAACGCAACATTTTTTAACCGTTTATTTCGTTCAACTCGTTTCATAAAACGAAACGATCAGCGCAAAATTTTTCTTTCGTTAATTTCAAATAATGGTTAACGCAAAAATATATTAACCGTTTATTAAACACAATAGTTAACGCAAATTAAATTTGCGTGATTGTTATACATGTTAGACAGCCCTACCGCCATGGATGCCCTCTTTATCTTTTGTTTCAGCACTAGATTTCTCTCCTGCATGATCTCTCGATGCGCGACCGCCGGAGCTGGGCGATGCTTTGCACGGATCGATGTTGTTGACATAATGAGCGTGATCGTCAGTGCCGATTCTGTTGAGAACCATTGTAATCCTCTTGAGTCAGATTTTGTCCCCTTTTTATATCTACATTTTGGAAAACATGTGTGAATATTCAAAGCAATCTTCAGGTCCTAATCGATGTGTTGGGAAGTATGCTCACGAATTTGGATTTCCACTACTAGAGGACGTTTATGTGGAGAGCGAGGATATTTATGCGTCAATACTAAAGTTGTCTTTTGCCATTTTGATTATCTGCTTAACGATTATTTCCTACTGGTGATTATATTATTTCCTAAGTTTTGCCCTTAATAATGTCTGAAAAGGTAACTTATCCCTGCTGATTATAGAGTGCTCTCAAAGAAAATTATTGGTCGGAAGTAATTAGTGTGAATGATAAAAATTGTATGTGATTATAATGCTTCCAACTTTTGACATTTCCAGGGTTCCCTCCAAGGTAACGGTGACCCATATGCAACAATGCATCACAAGATATTTCTTTCTTAATCTTCTTTGAATATGCTGATAATTATATTTGTTCTCTACATTTTTTTTCTTTTTCTTAAAAAAGACAAAATATTTGATTTTCAAGCATTGTATGGAATTGTATACTTTCAAGTTTAAGGCATGTTCTTCAATAATTCTCATAATATTATCAATTCAAATTTTCTTTTAGGTCATCAAAGTTTTTGCATTTACAAATGTCACTTCAAGACAATAATGATTCTTATATGCAACAATGCGGGAAAGGGATTTTTTGTTCATTATTCTCTAATATGTTGGTAATTGAATTCATTTTCAGTCTCTACAGTCTTTTCATTCTGAAACTAAATGATAGATGTTCATATATACTCTAGAAAATCGATTAAAGAACAACTAAAAGTAACCTAAGGAGATTAAGACGAGATGGGCAGGCCTATGATATATATTGTCATGTAGTAAATGGCGAAACTTAGTAGGCATTAACAATATGGTATTTCTTTTGTTTCATTCTATTTTATAATAAGGAATTGTCTCATATACAGTATTGAAGAAGTATTCATCTACTCTTGAGTACACTTTAGTAGACACTGATTACTTGGTATGATATACAGTTGTGCAACAGTTTTTTTTTTATGTTTATCCATGCTGCTTAGGCAATTAAAAAGAGTCAAAAGACAAGATTAAGCTTAATTATGATGCACCAGTACAATATTATGTTGAAGTAAACTATGAAATATATAGGTTTAGAACTTAAGTTAATTAAGTTCAATTATTGATTTCCTAAACTTGGCTGTGCAGTAGAGAAAGTAGTAAAATTATTGATGTCAGGAGTTAATAAAAATTGAGCACCAGTACTATTTCATCATAGAAATTCACTATATCTTTTCTTATGCTAGCTATCTCAGCTGCATGCTCCACCTCTAACAAGCGGGCACCCTCAGGCCCATTGCATCCATTGCTCTCTATATCCTCTCTTCTAGCTACCAATCAATACACAAAAAAGGTGATGTGAATACTATTATAGTTTTATTGTGAATGCAAAATTTATACCAGAAAGACGAGCGAATTTTTATGTTCTCAAATTGAAGAATTGAATCAATAATTAATTATACCAATTAGCTGGACCAAAATAAAAATCTATTGCTATTAGTTACCTAGACTACAAGTTCTCATCTCAGTAGACCGTGATTACTTTGTTTATGGACCTTCCTTTCTATAATCGATATTTCTTACTTTTTTGTGTACTAAATTCTTTTCTATTATGTGGTCTTTTTCAAAGTATACAATTATCATGATGCGGTATGTTGAAGAGCATGAAAGTACAGTTTTTATACTGACAAACAACTATGGTGTGACTTAACAAAGCAAAGAAAAAGCATATGCTCAGGTTTATTTCTCATCTTGATTGTTAGATTTCAGTTGGTGGAAAATTTTAAATAGGTAAAGATAACTGATGCTGTGGTACAAAGAGCAAGACAAGACCTTCCCCAAATTGTGAAGCTTGCTGAAGCTCGGATTCTCATCTTCAAAAATACCATATCTAGAAAATGCAAATTTGAAGAAGCAAATAGTCCTATAAAAACATTGATAGGTTAGAATCCAAAATGATAAAATGATGGGTTTTAATTTGTGCGGTTTATGTATTTTTTTACTTCATTTTTATTAAAAAAAATATAAATTTCAATGCAGAGAACAATTCAAGCATAATAAAGAATGAAAAATGTATGGATTTTTCTTACAGGTTGTGTATCATCTCAGATATGATTTGAGCTTATCATACGATCAAGATCTCTCATTGCGCCCCAAATCCTTCCTCTTAGTCATGACACTCTATGTTAAATCGTGAAAATTAATTAAAAAAATAACACTAATTAAAGTGAAATTAAAACGAATTAAACAATTGATAACAAAGCCTGACAAATTTAAAATGATATTATAAATAAATAAATGAATATTAATTTTAAGTTAAGTTAATAGCCTGATATAAACAAACTAATAATCTGATAAATAATTTAAGACAAAGTTTTGATCTAACGATTTACCCCACAGACATGTGACGTCCTAAAAAAATATTTTTATTACTATAAACCTTTTTAATATTATAATAAAATTAATAATATTTGACTATTTACCTCTAGAGTCACAATCATCTCGCCAAAATTGAAGTGAAATATGTGAGTTTTTGGCCTCCAAAACTCTATTAACGCGCACAATAAACCCATATAACATAGATCTCTCACAACCTGGCGAGATAAAGAAATCTCATACCTCGCAACCTACCCTGAATGTGCGAGTTATATGGTATAGTCAGACGGCGAGTGCGAAAATGAATAACATAATTATTTTCTCATATATATGTATTTTATTTATAATTTTTTTTAAATATAATATACCTCTACCAAATTATAATATATCCGATGTTTATCGTCATGGAGATAAATGATGACATTTGCATTTCGTTGCTCGTCTGTCATTATCTATTACAAAAATTATTTTATTTCAATTAATATTACATAACTAATTTTACATATATAATAATTTATAATTACTTTATAATTAACCTACATAATTAATTTATAATTAATCTACATATAATCTAATTAAATAATAAAATCAATCATTAATTAATATATAATTATTCTACATAATAAATTAATAATTAATATATAATTAATCTATAATTAAAACTTAATTAATCTATTCTATAATTAAATAATATATTAAATCTATATTATTGTACACAATTAATCAATAATTAAAAACTAATCTACAATTAAAAACTAATATATAATTAATATATAATTAAATGCTAATCTATAATTAAATTATAATTAAAAACTAATCCATAATTAAAAACTTTTTATAATTAAATCAATAATTAATCTATAATTAAATAACAAATTAAATCTATATTATTCGACACAATTAATTAATAATTAATCTATAATTCTATAATTAATCAATAATTAATCTAGAATTAAATTATAATTAAATAATTCTATATTTAATCTACACAATTAATTAATAATTAATCTATAATTAAATTAAAATAAAATAATTCTATAATTAATCTATAATTTACATTTCAATTCTAATTATTTAGATAAATAAAATTTACCTTCCATGACAAAATTCAATAATCTCCCGCACTCGATCTCCTCCCGTACGTGCTCTTCTCTTCCTCTACCTCTCTCTTCTCTTTCTCTATCTTTTTTTCTCTCTCTTCAGCAACGCGCAGGGGGTGTGAGCCTATTTGTGTGTTCGATTTATATAAGAGGCAAACGCGCTACTAACAGAGGCGCGTTGCCATTCACAGATTTTAAAAATAACCGTTACTCATTCTTATTTTTAATAATATTAATTTAATAATAATTAGATATATATAAACTGAGGGACTAGACGTCCTCAGTCAAGGGAAGAGGGTACATAAATTTCGGGAAAAGGCAAAAACTTTGTAGCTGTGAGAGACAGATGAAGAGACGGGTTGTACGAGAGCGCAACAGTGAGTAGAACCAAGTCATCGTAATTTCAGTATTAGATGAGAGTGGTGGTTCGGGATGGTCCGGTCCAAACCTCTGTGCCACAGTTAAGGATGAATCACGGATTAAAGGTGAGCACGTGTTGAGCGGTCCGATTTAGAGCAGTTCAAAATTAGAAAATTTCGACCCAATTCATGTTGGACCCTCGCGTATATGACACTGATGTGTCAGGACGGGTGGGCCAAGGGGCATTCTGGGTGAGTCAAAGGAGATGGGCACGGGTCCTTTTTTTGCAATTTCACTAAAAAGTCATAAAACCATTAATCCAGTGGATCCTCCACCCAGCTGCGCTGCCGCTGCCATTCAGCGTCATCATGTCGTGCCGCCATGAAGCAACGCCAACACTATAGTGTTGCCTCCACCAAGCGACGTCGCCGCTGCCATGCAGCGTCACCTCCACTCAGCGAAGTCGCCGCTACCATGCAGTGTCGCCTCCGCCCATCGGTGCCGCCATACAGCACCGCCAACAATTCAGCGATGCCTCCACCCAGTGGAGTCGTCGCGGCCATACAGTGTCGTCAATAATGCAGCGGCGCCGCCGCGACCATACAACGGCACCTCCTCCCAGCAGCACCGTCGTGGCCATGCAGCGCTACCTCCACCCAATAGTGCCGCCGCGGCCAATGTCGTCGCCATGTAGCAGCGCCTCCATGCATGAGTAGCACAGGTAGAAAAGGGTGAAGGGACTGATGCAGGATTTTAATCAATGGGGTCAATAATCGAATTGCAATTTTTTATCAGATTCAAACTCATTAATTAATAGGATACTAAATAAAAAAATTAACAATTCAACATAATTATTACCTAATAAAAAAATCAAAATAATATCTTATCGGATTGCATTTCGGTGCTCACTTGCTCATTGTTATTCAAACCTGCATGATTGAGTAGAAAACTACAACAACAAGAAACAAAAATATTAATAAGGGAAATTATGTAATTTGAGGAACATGTTAAAATTACTAAGCAATTACTCCGGAAAAAAATATCTCTAAGCTGAGAACTAGACTATCTAGGAAAGAAACTAACAAGGAACTAAAAAAAAATTACAGCGCTTTATGACAACCAGGCCAATCTGATATAATTGCACAAATACTTCTCTATAGGAGATTATTTTGTGTTGTTATTATTTATAACATAATATAAATTGTTGCCTATAGGGGTCCAATTATTCTGTATGACAATTCCAATTTAGTCCAAACTAAGTAGTCCAATTGTCATCAAATTATCACATAATTTTCTTTCAATTGCTGCCTATAGAGGCGTACAACGGAGTAAATTCAATTACCTAAACTGTATAGGGTGCCCTTTGTGCGGATAGTCACTACAGAGGTCAGAGAAGAACGTTTCAGTTGTGGAGTTGCCCTTTGTGCTCACATATACTAGCTACATCAGCTTGTAGGTTTCTATGAATTAATTCTAACAATTACATGCCAAACTTAACATTTTATTTATACTTTGGCTTAAAGTTATTAGACATTTAAATGGTAGGTGTAAATTGAACAATGATCAAGGAGAATGTAAAATTTACAGAACTTTGAAGATCAATAATAATATTGCCTACTAACATTGTAGTTTGGACTGAGCTATAGAAATTACCATTTTGAGAAATCCATGTCAAGGTTTGAACAAAAGTTGAACGGAAAAATTCACTAAATACAATACTAAATTATAGATTGGTTCACTGTAAACTATATGGCTAATAGAATCAAATAGAAATTGGAATTTCAAAATAGGAAGACCTATCAACTATATTTACCAATACAAAAAGTTCATTGACGCTTTTGATCGAACATATCATGAGCACCAAACCCCCAAAATTTTTAGGTCCGGGACTAATATATACCAGTTAATTGAGCTGCTAAATGCCAGTTGAGGTAAGAGCCACTAAATCAGAGATGAGAACCTTGAACGCTAGTCGAGGTGAGAGCTAGAAGAGAGAGTCAGTCGACAGTCGCCGCTCGTCAGTCAAGACAAAACCACGCCACAAAGAGAGAGTCGGTTGCCACTGCCAGTTGAGGTGAGCCATAGAGAACGCTGAGTGGAGTGTGAGTCGTCAAAGAGAGAGAGTCGGACCTAATCAGAGAGCTACCAGTGAGTCGCGAGTGAGAGAACGGTACTGTTCTAAATTTAAAACGGAAAACGGAAAACGGGCGGGAACGGTACTGTTTCGTATCCGTGTCTTAACCGTGTCGTGCTTAATTTTTAGAAAATTTGAAACGGCACGATACGGCATAGTTAAGGTGTTAGACACGATACGGAACGGCACGGGTATCAGACACGGAACGGAACGGGGAAATTTGTATGATGAATTTAAAAATGTAAAATATAAAGTATCATTAACTTCTGATATTTGATCGGCTGGTAAACATGATAAGTCATACTGCACTGTTACTGCTCATTGGATCACTTATGATATCAACTTTGGAACATAGTTTTCAAATAAAATATTACTTATTTTTCGAGAACTGGAATATCCGCATGATGCAAAATTAATTTTTAGGTTTGTGTTGAGTATCATTAAGGAATACCAATATCGAGATAAATGTTTTTCTATTGGTTTCGATAATGCTAGTAACTGTAATGCCACAATTAGACTTTTAACAAATACTCTCAAACCCATAATGGATGGTGCATTTTTCCACACAAAATGTGCATGTCATATTCTAAACTTAATTGTGAAAACTGGTATGAAAGTCGACCCAATTCAGAATTTGATCGGCACGACACGATTAAGGCACGGCACGCCAGACACGGCGTGCCTTATCCGTACCGTGCCTCCTTCTATCATTTTTGGGCACGGCACGGCATGACACGAAAAAAAATAAAATAATAAAAGACACGACACGGTACAACACGAAAGTACGGCGTGCCCGAACATGACACGGTCCGGCACGACACAAATTTAGAACACTAAGCGAGAGCGAGCAGCCCATTTAGCTAATCACGGATCAAGGCTTGGGCTAGGGGGTCATATAAAATATCCAGGAGGTCAGAATCTAATTTTTAAGTCTAATAGCATTGTATTTCAAAATCTAAGGGGTCAACTGACCCTCCTAGAGCATTGTAAATCCATCCTTGGAGGGATGCATCCGAGAAGGCACGATTAAGCATGGACGCGTACAGATAGACACAGATGGATCTAGGCGCATCAGGGATAGGCGTGGGACAGATGTAGACAGGTCACGAGTAGGCACGAGACGAGTTAAAGGGGTCCATGTAAAAAATTTCAAACCGGACCCTTGCTAGGATCGGATTTTTACCTGGTCCGGGTCACTCATGGATCTCACACGTCCGAGACGGGACGGATCACGGCCATGAGTTTTCACAGGATGGATTGACCCGTTCAGATATTTGCAATACTCTAGGTGAGAGTTAGCAGAGAGACGAGAGACTAGGTCAAAGAAGGGATGGTGTCAACGAGAGGAAGAAAAAGGGGAGAGAAATGAGAGCATCAGAAAGACAGAAGGAAAGAAGAAAAAGGGGAGAGAAATGAGAGCATCAGAAAGAAGAAGGAAAGAAGAAAAAGAGGAGAGGCATTAGAAAGACAGAAGAGAAGGAAAGAACGGGAAAAAGAAAAACAGAGGGAAAAGAGAATTAATGGGCATAAGATCTTTTGTGGTGGTTTGTGTGCGCGCGTCCGTGTAGCGGGTCAATTTCATATTACGTGTCGAGATTTCATAATATATATCATATTATATTCAGGTGAAGCTAGAGACTTGAAAATGGGACGGTCCGGTCCAAATCCCTTCGGGCTACGGGTGAGGACGGGTCACGGGTCAAGAATAAGCACAGTGGACGGTCCAAGTTAGAGCGGTCCAAAACTAAAAAATTCTAACTCAATTCGCATTAGATCCCCGCGGATAGGACCCTCATGAGTCGGGTCGGGACGGATGAGCCAAGGGGTGTTCGGGTGGGTTAAGAGGGGTGGGCATGGGTCTTTTTTTTATAATTTAAAAAAATCAAAAAATTATCAACCCACGACGTCTCCACCCGGCGATGCCGCCGCCAATAATACATCAACACCTCATCCGACGATAACACCGTCAAAAATACAGCGGCGCCTCCACCCAGTGATGCTGTCGCGGACATGCAACGCTGCAACCAATGTAGTGTCGCCATACAGCGATGCCGCCGTGACCGTGCAGCACCGTCTCCACCCAGCAGCAACGCCGCCAACAATGCAGCGGAGCGTCCATACATGTGATGGTCTGAAGAACTCTAAGACTCTTTTTAATTGTGAATTCTAGTTGAATATTACTAAGAGAAAGTGCTGTGGAGATCTTCAGACTTGTGCCAATTAATTCGGAGGCTCGGTTGAGATTACCTACCGACCAAGGTTGACGACTAAGGTTGACGTGTCAAGAGAAATGGTATACCTGTCTATTGCCCATACCGAACTAGCATGCAATACGCCACGCGGTCGATAGCTATATATGTGCGACTACACTTGCTGATTAGTTTTAAAATTCAAAAAAGTTAGCTACTTTAATATATCAAAACAAATTAATTATAGTGGAAGTGCTAACTTCGCGCCTATCAAAATGTCCGTCTTTTTATAAGTTTATCTTTTATTATAGAAATAAATATTCAGAATCGTTATTTTTTAATATGATAATTTGTCAAATCACTATTTAAATATGTATAAATAATTAAATAATATTTTGAAATTAAATATGTATTAAAATCTTCTAGTTTTTAACACCAAGTAGTTACAAATATATTTCATTTTCGATTTGTACTCGTGATAATAAATATGAATATTTATGATCATGATAATACATATGAATATTTGTGATAATAAATATGAACATCTCGAGCAAATTATAATTTATTTTTATTATAATGAGCACCCTACATCTTATGCATTCATCCTCTCATTTAAAAAATATAAAATACTGATATAAATGTTTATATTTGAAATGGATAGTATTCATATCTAGTCAATAAAATATTTATACTTAGTTACTGAGATGTTTATATCTGATAGTAGAATACAAAAACATATCAAAAATAAAAATATTATTGAAAATAAAAAAATAAAAGAGAAAATAGTTCACGTTCATATTTAAAAAATAAAAATTAGAATTGAGAATGAAAAAATTGAAAAAAAAAGAAAAAAATAGTTGGGAAAATAATTTGAAGTATTTCTATTGGGATAAAAAAAAATCCTTTAATTATAAACATAGTTACATTGATACTCCAATACTCTTTGTTTGGCACTTGATGGAATAGAAAAAAGTTCGAATAGAATAGTTATTCCGACGAATTAATTTGCCAAATGAATTTTAGACTAAATAGAAGAGCGCGGAAGAGTACTAATCCGGTATACCAAGTTATAGGTGGTATACCGAATTAGCTCTCGTCGGAATAGCGATTATTGTTTGATTATGTTATATTATATTATTATATTATGATTATGGTTATATTATTATTATATTATATTTATGTTTATATTTATGATTATATTATTATTATATTATTATTATTATAATTATTTATAATAATTATTATGATTATATTATGATTATATTATGATTATATTATTATTATTATAATTATTTATAATAATTATTATGATTATATTATGATTATATTATAATTATTTATTATTATTATATTGTGATTATAATTATATTATGATTATATTATAATTATGTTTATATTTCTATTATATTATTATGATTATAACTATGAATATTATTATTTATTATGATTATGATCATTATTTTATTATTATTATTATATTATCATTATTATTACTATTATTGTTATTTTACTATTATTATTATCATCATCATCATTATTAATATCACAATTATCTACATTTTAACTATTCTGATTAACAACTGTCAAAAGATATTTTCGCTCTTCAAGAATACCACTCTTCTACCATTCTTTCAAAAATATACTATTCTATCACTCTTTCAAAATTATCATTCTTCCAAAACTATTCCTTGATTTGTCAAACGAACCCACTTGTTATAAACACAGAAATAACTTCCTCAACACAACTTGTTCTTTTGTTCTTCGATTACAAAACTACAAATAAATTAGTACAAAACTACAAATAATGACAACCAACTTCATCCTTGGAACCAGGGCTTGTGTAAAAAAAAAATGGAGAGGAAGATGTCAGGAACAAATAAAAATAAAAACAAAATAGAGGCGGATGACAAAGGGAAAATGTAACAGGAACTTTTCTTGATCAATCATTCCTCAGATTTAAGAAGGCACACTGCAATGTCCCGCTTCTTAGATCACTTTAGATGAACTTTCTTCCTCCGAACGTTTGCTAAGAATTTAATTCCACATCATATTAAGCAGATACTGTGGATTTCCAATCATAACTCAACTCCCTGTTATCCTAACACTGTTTTCAGTTACCCCCGTCACACAAGCCTATCTGCAGCTTGGCAAAAGACCTGTTGGGCTCACCCATCAATGCATAATAAGATACAACTTCACATTTAAGAAACAAAAATGAATAAAAAAAAAAGGTTCTCTCAGCAATTATGTAGTCTAAGATTGGATTTGAAAATCAAGTCTAATCCAGATGTGGAACTGATACTTGCAAATGAACCTGGTCATGCAGTGAGAGCATAACTGAAATTGAAAATTTTGAAATTCAGATTATGGAACAGAATTTTTTCAAGACCACACTGAAAATTGAAAGAAAAGAAAATGTTGATGCAGCGCAGTCCTCCCATAACATAACAGGGTGTATATTACAGTTAAAGATATAAACATGCATACCTATACAGAAAACAATTTGCACAAACACTCAGATCAATAACAATATACCCTGTTATAAGATCAGAGGGTTCCATTTTTATTCGTTAAAAGCTTCATCATGAAGTTGAAACGGGTCCCAGGTATGGCTCGGGGTTCCGGCCACTGTGCATTTTCTGGGACCCGGATGCATCTAAACCCTTGGCTATTGTAAAGTCTGACTGCTGCAATATTTTCTGCATCACAATGTAATGCAATGGAGCGGCAGCCCCAGCTACGAGCAAGCGACTCTGCTCCTGCAACTAGTGTTTTTGCTATCCCCTTTCTCCTGTCCTCTTCCCTAACCGCAACATTTGATATATATGCTATCCCTTTCCTGTAATTAAAGTTGGATTAGACTTACCAGATGCAAAATTAAATTAAAGCTTCAAAGGACAAGAACCCCATGGAGAGGAGATGAGGAACTGTGACACTGATAATAGAGGGCTCAGGGAATTCTTGCTATCCCCTTTCATCTTCCCTAACCACAATGTTTGATATATATGCTATCCCTTTCCTGTAATTAAAGTTGGATTAGACTCTTACCAGATGCAAAATTAAATTAAAGCTTCCAAGAACC
>CAXKVV010001046.1:0-27377 GCA_964058805.1 Schoenoplectus triqueter | reverse complement strand
GTATTCTTGTACATTGTGTGAAATCAAATAAATAGAAATTGTACCTTAAGTTGCTTGGCGACATCTCGAGCAGATGACCCAGAAACCTCTATCCAAGTCTTGGAGAAAAGTGCACAGGCTGATAGCATGAAAACAATGTAAAAGAGGGTATGGAATGGGTTTGCAGCCATGTCAGCCAAGCTGCAGTTCAGAATTAAGATCTATCAACCCAGGGAAGTTTTGGAGACCAAACAATCTTGATATTGTACAGCACAATAATGAAAATTTTGTTCCTGGAATATTGATCAAAAAGTCCAAACCCATGGATGCAACAAAGGAAAAAAAACTTCAAATGCTGCTGTACAAGAACAAACTATTATAGATAGCCCTGCAACAATATTTGGGGCTATGGGATACAGTATTCAGGTGTGCACACAAACCTCTTTTTGCATTGAAAAAGAAAGGAGTGGTTAAATAGATAGACAACCTGGATGGGGCAGTGATGTAGTACGCAATACCACCAACAGGAATAGACTGACCAGAGTACTCAGATTCCTTCCATTTGCCAAGTAGATTTACTAGGAAATTTCCACTGTACCTCCTGTATAATAACTGGGTACAGCAATAATTTATTTTGTTGGTAAGTAAAACATAATTTGCATAAGCTCCAAAATATACTTGTACCGTTAATAGAAGTTAGAGAATCCATTAAGGAAGTAAATGGAAGTACAAGGCTGTACATTAAAGCACGATTCATAAACGCCAGTTCAGCCAAACTATCTCGCTAAACACGCATCATCAAAAAATAGAAGTTGCACCATTAAAAGTTCCAGGACATTTTTTTAAACAAGAATATACCAATATTTTGCATCACCGGCATAATATTTTTCCTTAAGTGACCCAAAGATGTTTAGAAGATGCAAGAAATTATCGACAAAACCTTCAATATAGGCAGCAGAAAATATTATAGAACCAGTTATTTACCTGAGAGATGAAATAGAGGTTGGAAACAAGAGCAGACTGAAGGATAATTGGCATGTTGGAAGTATAAAAGAGTTTGATGGGGTAAGAGCCCTGCTGACCTCGTGCATTCTTGGAACGCACTGGGAGGACCACACGGAATCCCTGGAAGTATATCGCAGGAATCACACATTATGATGAATGCATCACACCAAATTATATAGGAAAATGTGATTTAGTGAACTATCCTTTTTTTTAGCATAAGGCTCTGTTAGCCTAAACGTATAAATTTTCCTTAAATCCAGTTTCATTAAGGCCAATGGTAAACCCAAGCTGTGGGAAAAACATTAGATGCATACCTGGAAGTAGATTACAATGAGGAAGACAAGAACAGTAGCAAGGAGGTTAGTAACATTGGGAAGGTTCTGACGGTAGAAAGCCTCACGTAGGGCCCGCACCTTGTCAGTTCGGCTTATTAAGAGGTGGAACAGAGCAATCACAGCACCCTCAAACTCTGCACCACGACCACTGTTGATTGTTGTCGGGCTAAAGGCTTTCCATATGATGTTCTCGCTGCATTGTTGACAAAGACACCATAAAGAGATTAGTTTAATATTCTATTATAATGTTGACATTAACATGGTGGCATTTAAGTGTTATGTTTAACTTCACCAAAACATAAGGATTGAAAAGGCTGATATAGACACATTGATCTTGAGATCTTGGACAATATGAAGAATACAGACCAACATTATAGTAAATATTCTGATTTAAAAACAATGAAGTTACTTCATTGTACTTAGTTTGGAGCATTTCATTTTCATATGGCTTCTTCAGTGCTTTACTGAAAGATAGTTTGAGGATAATCAAGGCTTTACTGAAATTTGGGCAATTTAGGAAAATTTATAAGAACCGACTGAGCACAAATTTCCAGCAATTTCCTCCAAAACTGCTGAAAAGTTTTAACTTGGATCCATAAAATCCATATCAATTTCTTAGCTTTACAATTTCTGAAACTGGCCATATCAAAAAACCCTAAATTGGCTCAAAATTTTGCATGCATGCTTCAAAAAGATATAATTCAAGTACATTACCGGATATTGGTGGCAATGAAGAGAGAGATACCAGATCCCAACCCATAGCCCTTCTGCAGCAATTCATCCAAGCATATGACAATGATACCAGCAAAGAAAAGCTGAAGTATGATCAAAATTGCATTGCCAGTACCAAGCTGGCTGACACTGCCATACATCCCAGATAGAACGTATGCAACAGCCTCTCCTATGGCTATCAATATACCAAGCAATTTCTGTGCACCATTGCTGCCAAAAAAAATATAAACACAATTATCTTTACATAAGAACAAGTAACTCACCTATACAATAAGAAAACAAACTCACAAATACAAGTATACAACAACAACAACAAAGCCTTTAAAAGGCTTTCATACAATTACTAAAATACCTATGGAAAATTCATAATTAAAAGGCTTTCAGAAACTATTTGAAATTTACTGCTTTAAAACTATTCTTAGATTTGTTTTCCGATTGGGTTTCATTTCTAGCCTACCCCAATTTATTTGGGATTAAAGGCTTTGTTGTTGTTGTTGTTGTAAAACTATTCTTAGATTTTTAGGATTTTAAGATTTAGAAATAGGTTTTATAATAGAGGTTTATTGTACTATTATTATTATTGTTATTATTGCTATTACTATTAGCATATTATCATCATCATTATCATTATCATCTTTATTTATTTATTATTATTATTATTTTATTTATTTATTTTCTTTTTCTTTCATCATATTCATTATTATCACTGATATTTTAGATCTTTGATCTTATACTTTTTGATTGGGTTTTATTTCTAGCCTACCCCAATTTATTTGGGATTAAAGGCTTTGTTGTTGTTGTTGTAAAATGACATGCAACATTCACACGTTTCAACGAGCAAAAAGAAGCCCTTCTAAGAGGTAATCTGCGGAATAAACCCAAATATAATTGCAAATCTGACTTGACCTTGTTGGTCACTATTTATTGGTAAAACTATATAAAAATTGGGCATATGAAATGTCTCAAATATATTGTGACCATTTGGTACTATGTGCTTACTATTGTTTACTTACATAGATGATACCCAAATCCAATTTGTTGAAGGCAAGGAGACTTTCACTTACAGTAATGCACGATCCTCTCTGACACTGTTGTCGACTTCTATGATCTTAGAACCGACCAACAATTGAATGACTAGTCCAGATGTCACAATCGGGGTGATACCCAGCTCCATAACGGTACCACGGTTCGACGCAAGGATTACCCGCATCCAGTAGAACGGGTCAGCACCCGTTGTAGAGTGGATTCCATAGAGAGGGAGCTGGGAACAGACGAGAAAGATGAAAAGCGAGATAACAGTGTAAATCACCTTCTCTCTAAAGGGGATCTTTCTGTCGGCACTCTGCACTTCAGGCAGAAATGCCAAAAATGGTCTGACAAGATGCAAAACTCGAAAACCACCAGTGCGATGATTTCGTTTGTTTTATTTTTATTTTGCGCGTTTTTGTTTTTTTGAGGAAAGGCCGTAGGCATGTATTACGCGAAACAGTCTTACATTACAACTTTCGAAGCATTCATATGTAAATCATTAGAACCTACTTTGCCCGTATTAAAATTCTAAAACGTTACACCCTTGCACCCATTTTCCTACCTGACTAAATTAAAGGGGATTTATAATTCTGACATTCACTAGATTGGTGGTACGCGATCCCATTTCCTGATCATCTTCACCTCCTTCAGTCGATAGATTTCCTTCTTACCGAGCTTTGGGTGCAGTTTATCACGTTGCTTCTCATCTTAGCCACCGTCATCATGCACCAGAGATTTCGCAGTTTTTATTATAAATAATAATTAATAAAATAATAATATTAATAATAAGAGTGAGAACATTTCATTTACAAAAATACGAACCAAAACGCGCCACTGCCAGTGGCGCGTTTGGAAACGCGCCACTGCCAGTGGCGTCTTTCACAAACGCGCCACTGCCAGTGGCGTCTTTCACCAAACGCGCCACTGGCAGTGGCGCGTTTCCTCAGACCACGCCAGTGCCAGTGGCGCCTATCTTTGCTATAAATACCAGCCCCGTCGGTTCATTTATCACAACCAAAAAAACAACCAACATCCAATTACAACAAACATCCATTTTTCTTCAAAAATGCTACCAGATTTAAATTATAATCCCGATAAAGAAAATTATACTGCAGAACAACCGAGCGGCAGTAAATTTTTGACGGGAATATTTTCAAACCAGAATGAAACCAATTTCTATCCAACCCACGATCAAATCAATTCATATCAAACCTACGATCAAACCAATTCCTATCCAACCCTCGATCAAACCAATTCCTATCCAACCCTCGATCAAACCAATTCCTATCAAACCTACGATCAAACCAATTCCTATCCAACCCTCGATCAAACCAATTCCTATCAAAGCTACGATCAAACCAATTCCTATCCAACCCTCGATCAAACCAATTCCTATCAAACCTACGATCAAACCAATTCCTATCCAACCCTCGATCAAACTCATTCCTATCAAACCTACGATCAAACCAATTCCTATCCTACCTACGATCAAACCAATTTATATCCGTATCCAGCTATTTACAGTAACAATATAATTTATCAACAACCAAACCCAGCGGTGCCACTATATAATTTTTTTGGCGGTAGTAGTAGTACTACGTCTGGCTGTAATTTAGCTGATAATATTGATGACAGAAGTAGTGTTGATCCAACGATAATGGAATTAAGTGATGATCAGGATGAGCAAGATGATGGCGGTCCGTATTATTCAAATGAAGAAGAAACAGGAGAGGATTACACTGACCACTCGGATTTTTCGATCGATGAATCTGAAGATGAGGAAATTCAGAGATGTGATACCACATTGTTAGTTACCGGACGAACTGAGAGACACCATCCCGTAGAAGCGTTAAATAATTTTGAGATGTTTGACCGTTTAGGCGCGAATGAATATCTTTTAGGACTCGATGATGAGTTAGCTGAAAATAGAATATTTGCTTCTAAATCGGCTTTAAAGTGGGTAATTTGTGATTGGAGTGTTAGGAAAAACGTTCAATGTTGGGTACAAGAAAGTTGTAAAACACGACTTATTATTAAATGCAAAGAAGATAGTTGTCCTTGGAGATTATACGCTAGACCTGAAGAGGGCTCGACCACATGGAGGATCATCACAAATAAAAACCCCCACAACTGTAGAAGACCACCAGGAGACCGCAAACACTTACAACTCACATCTAATTTGATTGCAGGATGTGTTCGACAACATTTAAAGAAGGATCTCTCTCTAACAGTTCAACAAATCGGTATGATTATAGAAACAAAATATCCCGGTGTGGCACCGACATACGGTAAACTTTGGCGTGGCCGAGAAAGAGCAATTGAACAATTATTTGGCACTTGGGAAGGATCATATACATTGCTTCCACAGATATTGGAGGCGATTGCTCGGACTACTCCAGGTACAAAATTTAAATTATTGACGTGTGATACTTCGGATAATAATGTAAAAATATTTAAATCCATAGTTTGGGCTTATGGACCGTGCATTGCAGCGTTTAAACATTTAAGACCCGTTATAACTATTGACGTTGGATTCTTATCGGGTCGTTATAAGGGTAGATTATTGATGGCGTGTGGATACGATGCAGAGAATAAAATCATTCCTCTAGCATTTGGAATCGTGGATGCAGAAAATGTGGACAATTGGGGTTGGTTCATGCGATGGGTCCGTAATGAAGTGATCCAATGTAATATGAAAATATGTGTTATATCCGACCGTCATAGGGGAATAAAGGGAGTTTTTGAGCGACCGCATTTGGGATGGTCTGTACAACATGGAGAGGCGGTACACCGGTATTGCATGCAACACGTCGCAGAGAATTTATATAAGGAAGCCGGAAAAACTGGAAAGAAAGAAGATAATCTCAGAGATGATTTCCGAAGAAGACTAGCGAACAAAAAGAAACCGCGTCGTTTCGTAGAAAGATGGCGAATTTTGAGGAAATCAAATAGAAAAGCTTATGATTTTTTAAAAAAAGTCGGCAGAAGATTAGAAAATGATGATAAAGAACCTCCTAATTTTGCTTCGTGGGCACAAACGTATGATGGAGGACATCGATGGGGTATAATGACCAGCAATGGTTCTGAAGCTCTGAATAGCGTCTTCAGAGTTGAACGAACTTTACCGGTTGCAGCAATTGTGGAGGGAACATGGTATAAATGTGCTAAATGGTTCGATAAGAGGGAAATGGAAGCAATGAACCTGCATAGAGCATGCAAGCAATGGCCAAAAAAAATTGATGACATCTTGGCAAAACGTGACGACAAAGCAGGTTCGTGTTGATATTATTTTACTATATTTTACAAAATTTTTAACATATCGTGATATCTTTTGTATTTGTTTCAATAATTACAGCTCGTATGAACGTAATTCCGCTTCTTGGACATAAATCTCACGCAATCTGGCGAGATGAAGAAATCCCATAACTCGCAACCTACTCTGAATGTGCGAGATGTATGGTATCGTGGGACGGTGAGTGCGGAAACGAATGATATTGTTATCTCTCTGTAATTTTCATTTCATAATTAGCTTCTCGTATATATGTATTTTATTATTATTTTTAAGAATATAATGTACCTGTGCCTGACTATAATGTGTCCGATGTTTGTCTTCAGGGAGATAAATTATGATATTCTCATCTCGTTGCTCGCCTGCCATTATCTAGTAAAAAAATTCATTTCATAATTAATTTATAATTATTGTACTTCATTTTTAATCTATCTATCATATAATTAAATAAACAATAAATTCTACAATAAATTCTACAATTAATCTACACAATTAAATTAAATTATAATTAATCTACACAATTAAATTAAATTTTAATTAATCTACATAATTAATTTAAATTACAATTAATCTACACAATTAAATTAAATTATAATTAATCTACATAATTAAATTAAGTTATAATTAATCTACACAATTAAATTAAATTATAATTAATCTACACAATTAAATTAAATTATAATTAATCTACATAATTAAATTAAATTACAATTAATCTACACAATTAAATTAAATTATAATTAATCTACATAATTAAATTAAGTTATAATTAATCTACATAATTAAATTAAATTATAATTAATCTACACAATTAAATTAAATTATAATTAATCTACACAATTAAATTAAATTAAATTATAATTAATCTACATAATTAAATTAAGTTATAATTAATCTACACAATTAAATTAAATTATAATTAATCTACACAATTAAATTAAATTATAATTAATCTACACAATTAAATTAAATTAAATTATAATTAATCTACATAATTAAATTAAGTTATAATTAATCTACAAAATTAAATTAAATTACAATTAATCTACATAATTAAATTAAATTATAATTAATCTACATAATTAAATTAAATTCTAATTAATCTACATAATTAAATTAAATTACAATTAATCTACACAATTAAATTAAATTAAATTATAATTAATCTACATAATTAAATTAAGTTATAATTAATCTACACAATTAAATTAAATTATAATTAATCTACACAATTAAATTAAATTATAATTAATCTACACAATTAAATTAAATTAAATTATAATTAATCTACATAATTAAATTAAATTATAATTAATCTACATAATTAAATTAAGTTATAATTAATCTACACAATTAAATTAAATTACAATTAATCTACACAATTAAATTAAATTATAATTAATCTACATAATTAAATTAAATTATAATTAATCTACATAATTAAATTAAATTAAATTATAATTAATCTACATAATTTCACGTTTAAATTATAATTAATCTACATAATTAGATTAAATTATAATTAATCTACACAATTAAATTAAATTAAATTATAATTAATCTACATAATTAAATTAAATTACAATTAATCTACACAATTAAATTAAATTTTAAATAATCTACACAATTAAATAATATTTATAAAAAATTACCTTTAATTGCAAAATCCACAGAAATGCTAGCGTGCGTTTTTTTCCTCCGGTTCTCTTCCTCTCTCTTCCTCTCTCTTCCTCTCTTTCTCTCTTCCTCTCTCTTCCTCTCTCTTCCTCTCTTCCTCTCTCTTCCTCTCTCTTCCTCTCTTTCTCTCTTCCTCTCTCTTTTCGTTTCTCTCTTTCTCTCTCCTGTCAACAACGCGCAGGTGTGTTGCGCGGTACAATATATACGGGTGAAACGCGCCACTGGCAGTGGCGCGTTTCACCCGCGCCAATGGCAGTGGCGCGTTACGATTCGTATTTTTGCACTTTCACCGTTATCACTCTTATATTTAATAATATTAATTTAATAATTATTATTTATAATAAAAACTGGAGATTTCGTAATATGTACCTTCTTCCAATCGACAGGCAATGAGGTAAATGGGTTGATTATGCCTTATACCGGATCAAAATTTAATATTATTTTGGAGAATAAAAGGTTTTATTATTTTATTTAAAAAATATAAAAAAATTAAAAAACTTATGGATATTTTTTTACTTATAAATTAATAGTCTGTCAAATTTTACGTAATTTCATCAACGTTTGATAATCCATCAAAACCCGTTAATTTAGAATCATTACAAACATTAGTGAAAAACCATTAAATTTGATAATTTTTAATAGAATATTAAATATTAATTAAATTTTATAAAATTTTATAGACTATCAATTTACAAGTAAAAGAATATATCTATATTTTTTCTATTTTTAAAATTTTTTTATATTTGTTTTGATAGATTAGTAGAACCATCTCCTTATACCTGGCTACCTGCTATGGATATTAATTTATATAAGTTATTTGAAATTATGTATCTAAATTTAAAAAAGTGCAATATTTAAACTAGAGAAAATATTTTAGTACCTACGCTTTCATCTTCGGAATTCATCCCGGACTTCGGCTCCCTGTTTATAGTAATAATTACAATTCCGTATTTCCCATGTGTCATTTCCGGAAATGACAAAAATGGAAAGTCGGTGTCCATCTTGAGTTTTCTTGTTGCTTCAATCTGGACCGATTGTCCTCCATCTAATTTATTAAGGGTGATGCTAATAGTCCCTCAGAGTTCATCCCCTAACTGTTTTTAGTATTTATGACAAAACATCGGTTCTCACTTCAACATAAATGAAAATGTGGTTCGTGGACTGCATAACCAATGCTCTCCGCTCTCTCCAAAGAAAATCAAAACGTCAAGCCAAGTGAAAAAAGTTCACCGAAGACTGCATGTTCAAATATCATTGCTATTTAAGGCATTTAATTTGTTTCAGAGTTTTATATTTCAAAATAAGATACTTAGAACATCTGCATTGGTGTTGACTATCAAAATTAAATTTTTATGTTATATCATCAATTGACAATTTATTTTAAAACTGACATCCCTAAATAGAACGAAATTGTCAAAATGACACTTTCGTAATTAATTTTTTTACTTCTTCATTGACGTGGCTTGTCAAATTTAGACAATTATCTAATTTTGTCTAGTATCTACATCCCTGAAATTCAAATGACAATTATCAAATGAGATTTAACAATGGAATGTAGATGCTCTTATATTTCAACTACAGTGTTATATTTTAATTTCAAGTATATTTATATATGCCTTATTTCATAGTTCTTAAAAACTAAAAAAAATCAAACATTTATATTTCAGAAGTAGGTGTTTACATTTCAAAGTCAGATATTTATATTTTAATTTTAAGTATTTATATCTTATTTCAAGATTCTTAAAGTTAAAAATTTAAGTATTTATATTTCAATTTCAGGTGTTTATATTTTAATTTTAAGTGTTTACATATTATTTCAAGATTCTTAAAGGTCAAAAATTCAAGTGTTTATATTCATTTCATTTGTATATTTTTTTGTGTAAAAATGAGAGCATAAGTTATCCAATTTTTTATCATTTCTACATTTTAAAATTAGGTGTTTATATTTTCGAACAAGGTGTTCATTTATCTTTGTTATGTGTTTATATTTTTCATTAATGAGCATAAAAATGTGCAATTGCGGCACAAGAAAGAAGGAATGATTATGCTAGGGGTGACAATTATTGATCCGAAGTCGATCCAATCCGATTAATTATGTTTCTAAATAATTTTATGATTTAGTACCAATTAAATCTTAAATATATATTAATTATATACTAATTAAAATTAATTACAAATTAATTAATATTTAATTATTTAAAATAATATAAAAATATTTAATTATTTTACATGGATCGGGTCGGGTGTGGGTTAAAAAAATTATCCGAATGTAATCAGATCGGATTAAGGTCAAGTAAAAAATAATAAAATAATGATGACCCGTCCCGACCCGATTAGATCTATTAACAGAAAAAAAAAAGTGATTGCGGTCAAAGAAGGAAAGTAAAGATTGCGACTGGAGAAGGAAAGACCGATTGCAACTCTGAGAAGACTGGCATGATCCGACTTGAGGATGACGTTCGAAATTTACAACCGCATTAAATCATTGAAAAATGGAAAGTTATTTGAGATGTGATAGTTGTGACTTAGTCGGGACGCGTCCAGGGGATAAGGTATGGGGGAATTAAAGATTTCCTCATTTATTAATTATTTGTTTGTTGGATGCTTGTGTTGTGACGCATATAAAATAAGTTGAGTATCGATTGAGAATGAGTTATCTTGATAAATTTAATGATGAACGTTTTAATAAATAGAAAAAAAATATAAATGTGTTATTCTACTTATAAATTGATGGTCATATAAATTTTATATAATTTTATTATCGTTTGATAGTCTATCAAACATTATTAAATTATCATACAATTATAACGATTCTAATTTAACGGTATTTGATAGACTTTCAAATGATAATAAAATGACATAAAATTTGAATGACCATCAATCTATAGATAAAAAATATATCTATAATTTTTTTTCATGTTTAATTTTTTTTGTATTTATTAAGAAACTCATTTTTAAAATTATCAAAATAACCATTGTCAACCAATCCTCATCCATAAAATAAAGAGTGTGGGGGGTTCAAAACACTTTGAACCAAAAAAATTAGTTCAAAGCCTTATAGAACTGTTGATTTTGCATCGAGATTCGTACTTTTAATAAAATTTAAGTTCAAAATTCGTACTTTCAATAATTATTACGAATCTCAATACAAAATTAATGGTTCAAAGTGCTTTGAACCTCCCCACCTCCTAAAATAAACACTTGTATCAAAAAAGTATAATAATTAGTCTTATAAAAGGATCAAACTAATTATTGAATGACATTTATTTCGTTAGTTAAGTGAGACACCCTCAACAGTCAGGTATGTTTTCATTTATGATCATGTACGAAAACTCCTCAAAAGCTGATATAATAGAGGTGATTGATACGAGAAATTCGTCTGATTTATTCAGATTTGAATCTAATCAAGCTCATTTTTTAAGAAAAGAAATTAACTCGATCTTATTTGAAATCAACCTAATTCAAAATCAAATGACTTGTAATCCAATCAAAATAAATTTAAGATTCAGAGAGAGCTCTTTCACTCACAGTGTTCGAGCAGCTGGTTATCTCGCTGTGTTCATAGCACTTTGAGCACCCTGTAGAATTTGATCTGAACACCTTGTAGAAGATGATGAACAATCTCTTGAAGGTGCTCTGAACACCTTTTAGAAGTTGTTCTGACCCTCTTGAAGGTGTTCTAAATGCTCTGAAGAAGTTGCTTTGTACATCATGTAGAATGTGCTATGAACAACGTCTTGAAGGTGGTCTAAAAGGCCCTCTAGAAAGTTCTCTGGACATTCTGTGAAAGCGCTCTGAACATATTGCAGAAGGTTCTTTGGATACTCTATAGAAGGTGCTCTGAAAGACAATCTGAACACCCCGTAGAATATGCTCTAGACAACCTGCAGAAGGTGCTCTGGACACCCTACAGAAAGTGTTTCAAACCTCTTGAAGTTGATCTAAACTCTTGAAGGTACCTTGAATGTTCTCTAAATGCCTCGCTTATGTCTTTCTGAACACCCAGCTGATGGTGCTCTGAAGGCTTTCTAAACGTGATTAATTTAGCACAGTAATTAATTTAATATGTGATTAATTAAAAAGGATTGTTGATTAATTAGAACACATTTCTAATTAGTTATTTGGGTGAAATGTGGTTTTCCGTCCATGGGTGATCATCTTCAAGAATGAATTTTTGTCGGCTCCTGATGTTCATTTTTATAACAAAAGGTGTTTATACCGTCTTTAACATGTGTTCATATATCTGTATAAATGTTTATACAGCTGATAAGAAGGTGCGAGATTTTTTTTGAAAGATTTTTGTAAGGTACAGTTAGCACAGCCCTTTAAACTAGCATAAAAGTAATTGTGGCACCTCTCAACTCTCATTTTATTACTTGTCATTTTAATTTTGTGGGTTAATCATCTTTTATTGGTTATTATGACATATTGACAGCCTCTAAACACATCTCAGTTTTACAGTTTCCCAACACGTCGTAGCTGGCTCTGGTATGTTTACTATAATAGAAAGATTAACATAAATTTTATAATCTAATAATTAGTTAATTATTTCATTAAAAATAATAATGAAAAAATTAAAATTGTAATACTAAAAATGGCAGTACGTCACTGCGAGTGACGCCAAAAAACGCACCACTCCTAGTGACGTCTTCTTTTTTTAATTTGCAAAAAAAAAAATATCATATGCGCCAGTGGTAATGGCGCACTCGCACTGGCTACTATAATAACCGCAAAAATGAAGATTTTTTTAGTTCTTCACAATTTATATTGCAAAGCGTAAAAAAAAAGACGTCGCTGGGTCCCTAAATGCGTCAGTCATAGTGGCGCACTCATGGAAAGTCACTGGGAGTAGCGCATTTTTTTGTCTCCAATGATAGTGGCGCACTGCCATTTTTAGTATTAAAATTAAAAAAATTCGTTATCATTTTTAATGAAACGATTTAACTAATTAATAAATTGTAAAATTTGTGAAAGATTAAGCATCACACAATTGTAGGGCTGCAAACGAATCGAACACGAACGAACTGACTTGTGTTTGAGTTTGATTTGAAATCTATTTCGAACTAGTTTTATTTGAAATAGATAGGCAGTTTCAAACTCAAACCATTGTTTGAAATTTGATTCGTTAAATATTCAAACTGTTTGATTTGATTCGTAAATAGTTTGAAATAGAATTATTAGGTGAACAAATTTCACAATTCATATCAAAATAACAGAATCAAATACAAAAAATGTCAATTTAATATAAATTCATACAAAACTAAAAGTTCATTCAACAAAAATTAATAAATTTTATATAAATTCATACTACTCAAAGTCTCAAACAATCAAATAATTAATACAAATTCAAACAAAAATAGTTCGCGAACACATTTCGAACGAACTCACCATGGTTTGAGTTTGATTCGATATAATTTCGAATCGAATCAGTTTGATTTGAAATTAATTTCGAACTAGAATCGAACGAACTTTTTTCGAATTTTTTTCGAATCAAACACGAACGAACTACGAACTTCGAATATTTCTTGCAGCCCTACACAATTGTCCTTCGGCAATCTGCATATCTGTACATTACAAAGTGGTCTGCTGAGGCCCTGAGAAACCAAGACAGCCCGGTTCTATTTCTATTTTAGGCTGTCATTTCTATGTAAAAATGGGCCAAGACAGGCAAAATTTGTAGGATTCGATCTGTCTGCATTTCCATCAAAACGACAATACCGTAATGCCCAACTGCTTGGAGTAATATATACTGACGAAAGCCAGTCTCTCTGTGAAATGAGTGAAACGACGCAGATTCAATCTCGAGAAATTACATGAAAAATAATATATATCAGAATCTATAGGAGCTCTGTTTTTATAAAATGATAATAAAAAGAAGTAACACATACTGATCCATCCATAGACATTCATGATGTAATATAAGCTTTTAGTTTCTTGCCGAAAGTTCTTTCTATACTCGTTTTAAGCCCCAAAAAATGAAACAAACTTAGTCATTCTAAAGAGCTTTCAGGTTTTGCAAAAAATTTAAAAATAAAGGTGGAAATAAAAAAAATTGGCTCATTGCCCAAAATTTACAAAACTGGTAAAAAACAAATGAACCTAGGAGTTTTACACCCCCCCCCCCCCCCCCCGCGACATACATTTGCATATCTGATATTCTCCTTTTCCTTTATCAGATTGATATTGATCTCCATGTACCCAGTATCCTTGCTTTATTCTCGGTCTTTCTGCTAAAATTCTATGTTCTGCACCTTAGCATCATCTTCTTTAATCCTTCAAAATCCATTGCATGAGCAAATACTGCTTTCTGCTTGTTACTCAGTCTGAAGATCTCCAAATTCTCCCTTCAAGCAAGATGCATTATCCAATATTACAAGTACCTCCCTGAAGATTTCCAAATTCTCCCTTCAAGAGAGATAACTATGACAGTGACATCATCATGGTATTTTCTACGGTCTCCCTGAGGTATATCCAATAATTCATAGAAATCCATTCCTACAATACAAATTTTGTTTTCCATTAACAGGAGGCTAATAACTAATTTAGAATAACAGAAGTCCATGAAGATCAAGCAATCACCAAAAACTGCAATTAAGGCTTTAATGCAAACCACTGCATCAACTAAGACAAGTGTGCAGCAATTATACTCAAATTAAGGTCCCCCATGTATTCAACTATAGATTTAAATCTCAACTCAACTTCCTGTGTAGTAATTAATTGATTTAGCCAGAAAGTCTAGTTCAATGAAATTTAAGTAAACTAATCTCCACAAATTAAAGAAAATAAACAAGGCCACAAGGGTTGCTCACTGGTGCTTGGGAAAAAGAATATCTTCCAGTCCATAGAGATAAAACTATTCACAGATACAACAGTAGTTTTACCCAATTTGTGGGCATCCAAGGTACAATTCCAGTTGTAGCTTACAGGAGGCACTTTCAGATTTTGCATAGTTAAATATAATAATTCTAACAAAGGTACTAAAATTTAGTTCTTACCAGCTTTCTTAGCAGCACGAAAAAGAAGCTCCTCTAGGAGGCTTTGAGCAGGATCACCGTCAGGGAATCTCTGCATGAAATTCTCTACATGCCAAATGACTTCTTCATTGCTTAAGTACTGGTAAAGACCATCAGAAGAGAGAACCAAGAACTGGTCAGTTGGTCCCAGCTTGTAGTGGCAGAGAGAAGGTGTGCATGTTACATATGGTGCTGTCCCGATAAACTCATTTCTGAACATCTCTAACAGACCATTGTTCCACTTTGCCTAAAATGCATACAAGAAGCACAGAATTAAATAACAAACAAATAAATCAATAAGAAAACACATGCAAATTTAACTATACTCTGGATAAATCAACTTTTTTTCTAGTTATGGTACAAAATGTTAAGAATAATCACAAAGACAATACTCAGTAGTGGTGTACAATTCACTACTTGACTGCTTATAAATCCATAACAGAAAAAAGCAAACACACATGTGCACACAATATGTTATCAAATGTACAACCAAGTACCTGAGGCAAGGACAATAAACAAAAGAAAAGAGATAAAATCAAAGAGTATTGTAATTGCTATTGTACTTCTTATAGCTGTTGGCATATGTTAAAAAAGTATATCTGATTTTAGACGATATATGGGAGATCAGATAAAAGGTAAAAGTTATGTAGAACCAATATTCATTTTCTCTTCAGACATCACTCTATCTGATATTGTATTACCTGTTTGAGATATCCAGCTCCAAAGGCACGTGTCACTTTTAATCTCCCCTTGACTCTGTCATTTACTATGCATTTGTTGTCATCTGGATGTTCTGCCTTTATCCTGAGCACCTCCTGCACATTAAATGGAATCATAAAATAAAGAAAAACAAAACAATTATGACTTCAATTTAAGCTTTAAACAAAGCATCTGAACTTCAATTTAACTTTCAAACAAGATGTAAGAGGGAGTATCAGACTACATTGCGTAGATATTCAAAGAAGTACTACAACTATTGACCAGTATTATCCTGCAGTGTGAGGCAGATAATAATGCATAATGAGAAATATACTAATGTTTTAATCCAGAGTAACCTCTTCAATGCTGGTGCTATGATCAGTTGACAACTGAACTGCAACTAAACCATCTCCATCTCTCTCTGTCCCCTCCATTTCCTCATCCTTTTCATTACCGTCATTACTTGAACATTGTGCAATAATAGCTCTACTATCCCCAATATTCATCACATAAACATCATCATCCCTTATTAAAGCAACAAGCAGACAGGAACCCATCAATGCAAGCTCAGGATTTGAGGCCATCAATTTCTCTGCCATCTCCAGGTATAATTTCTCAGTGCTCTCCAGTGATTGCGCTAGTGCATTGAGGACTGTGTTGTGGTCATTAATGGGACCCAATTTTTTTACACTTATAGCTCCTTTTGAATGTGTTGGCATCAGTATCTCCTCTTTGGATTTGCTTGTTTTCCTCCTGCACCTGAAATGCAATGGAGAGCTTAGGACCAAGTCTACTTCCCGTCTGTATCAACCAACTCATAAAGAGTCGAAGCCCTACAATTTAGTGTGTTCGCAACTTACTACCAAGCAGCTCACAATGATACCTTCATGAGCAGAACCCAACAATTTTAGTGTATTTGATAAAACATTATCTTTCCATGGTGCATTATGGTCTAAACTTTTTTTGAGGATTACTCACAAATACTACCCAACCATTACCTTAGTGGAATCAACCGATACATTAGCTAAATTTTACAATTCTTTGACACTTCAATAAATCATACATTCTAAAGTCAAAAAGTTGAAAGCAACATAGAAATCATAATGGAATGAGCACAGAGCAGATTATTTTAAAGTATTAAAACAGAGGGATCAATGGACAATGGTTATTGTAACAACATTGACAATGAACTTGCAAAAAAACTTCAATAAAATTAAAAATTAGAAAGTAAATTTATAGGTATGTCAAAGGAATATGTTCTTTTATGATGCATCGAGGACCACCAATTTTGGACTGTCGAAAATTCAAGCCTCTTGATATATGGTGAAACATACACCAAATCTCGTCGCAATTTGTAGATATGATATGTGGATAGCATAGATCATGCCCATAAAGTTGGGTTTAAAATTTTGGGTTTTCATGATTGTAAAATATAAAGAATTGCCAAGTGATACCCCTCCTAAACAGTACTTCATTGGATCTTGTTTAAGCATTATTCTTGACAATAAAGGTCCTAAAATTAAGCTTTATTCTTGTTTAAACTAAACTGAAAAATGATGGATCCCATTTTCTACATTGGATCTTTCAATACTTCAGTGAAATAATTAAGGCGGCTAAGGTAATTTTCAATTGACTTAAAACTTCTTTGGAAACAGGCAGATATTACCAGGAATACACGTGAAAAAATGTAGGGAGTGATGGGCAAATATCCCTGATATGGATATTTTTGCAATAGCACTTGTGCTAGTTTGCGAAATGCTGGTCAAAAAAATATTAACCAATAACAAATTAGTAACCAACAAAAGGCCACGAAATAGAAGGTACTTGCACAAAAATATCAAATCAATAGCAAAATAAAGATTTTCAAAATACTAAGCATGAAAACCGTCCAAAATAAGACCATTAGTTAGCACCAAAACGTACTAATTTATTCCTAAAATAGTTTACTACGTGTATTATCATTTAACCCAAATGAATATGAAGAAAATCGAATACCACTTTCCCATACCTTATTTTTGACAGTGAAAATGCGAATCGACCCGTACCCGAAAATTCCAACCCGCATTCGTCTTCTTCTAAAAACTGCCACAACTGCCTCCCATTCTTCTCGCTCCTCTTTCCTCTCTCCTCCCCTTCTCCTTCTTCCCAAAACAAGCCGCGCAGGTACACATGCAGGGATTGATACAGATGCGATACTAAGAAATCAGGAGCATCAGGACCATTGAATCCGTCATAAATCCCCACAAAAAGCCACCTGTGCTCCTCTGAGATCACCACATGGACCCTGTCTTCCCCTGCTTTACCATGAGCCCACTGCACCCCTTCCATGCCGGTTCCGGTAATAGTACCTGTTCCCGCACCAACACTGGTTGGTATCGGCACGACCCAGGGCCGGTACTGGTTCTTCTCTGACGCAGACCTTCTCAGAGAAAAACTCGCTGGCCTCCTCCTCCGGAACCTTTTAGAAAGAGACTTCGGTTTTTGCTTGTCACTGACTAGTGGGCCCGAGAACTGAAGAGGGTCCAGAGGGCCAGAGAGAGCCCCTCGCTCAATCGGTCCGGATAGGAAAAATCCGCGGTCAAGAGGGACCGAGGTAGCAGAGGGGGCGACTTGGAGAGGGAGAGCGGAGAAAGAAGAAGAGGAATGGAAATGGGAGGTCGGGAGAAAGGAGTCGGAGGAGTGGATGGGAACAGGTGCGGAGGAGTTGGCGGAGACGGAGGCACCGGAAATGGAGAGGAAGGCAGTGTCTGAGGCGGGGTCGTCGAGAGATGAAGAGCGTAAGTAGCAAAAGGAATGGCCGAGGGTTTCGTCGAGTGGCGGAGGAGCGTCGGCGGCAGAGGCGGAGGGGCGGACGCAGGATAGCAGCCGAGAGGCGCTGCTCCCCATGGAGGTTGTTGGCGGCGCTGGTTGCTCTGTTTGTTTTCGTTTGTTAGTAATTTTCTATGTTTTTGGAAGTTCAAGTGGGGGAAGAGGAGTCCGTTCTTGAGATTGAGAGGGAGGGAGACTTTGCAAAGGTCCGTCTACAACTATCAATCTATCATGGCCATGGGTGATGATGGCCTGCTGGGTCAATTTGAATGAAAGAAATTTGTGTCAGAACATTCTGTTTCCGAGTTTCTTTTTGTTTGACCCTTGCAAAATCTAGAAATATGGCTTCTTTTCAATATGACCTATTTTTTCATACTAGCCTCAAAGACGAATGGGACATTAAAATTAAAATTAGAGCTGTAAGAAAAATTCAGTGATCGGTTTGATTTTAATTCAGTTTGATTAGTTCAATTAGTTTTTTTTTGTCAGTTTGATTTAAATTTTATTTCATAATATTTTAATGAATTAGTTTGAGTTTAATTCATAATAATTTAATATATAATTATTTACATATATTTTAATTATTTAGTCAATGATATATATAATAATATAATGAGTGAGGCTATGGTGCTTCACGAACCACAAAATCTCTTGTGTTTTGCGTACGTATCTCGAACTTACCGATTTATACCGTTGAACATCATCTTCATATTGAAATATTCTTAGAGATCAAATTTTATACTTTTTTGAATTTTTTTTATTATTTTTTAAATGGATACAAAATTTAAATATTCTTAGAGATCAAATTTTATACTTTTTTGAATTTTTTTATTATTTTTTAAATGGATATAAAATTTACTGATCTAATGATTTTTGCACCTTCCAAAACTAGTGATTTGTACCCAACTAAAAAATAGCAAAAAAACTTTAAAAAAATATAAATTTTGATCTCCAAAAATAGTTCAATATGAAGATCATGTTCAATGATTTGGATCGACCGTTTGAACTTTTAAATTCGAGATATAGACGTGAAACAGGCGAGATTTTGTACTTCACAAAGCACCATAGCCTCACTCATAATATAATTATTTTTATTATAAAATTAATAAAATATTACTAATTTATTACTAAATTAATAAATATTAGTTATTTTTATTAATAAAATATTAATTATTTTAGCTCTATTTATTTATAATAATATAAAAATAAATATGAAAATTTAAATAATTGAATTCGTTTAAAGTTTGATTTTAATTTAAGTTTGATTTAGCTCAAGTTTGATTTAGTTCGAATTAATTTTAAATCAAATTAAAACATTAACTAGTTCGATCGAATTTATTTCGTATGCAGCCGTGATCAGCATTTATAATCAATTTGGTTCACTACCATTATCTAAGATGACTTCACTTTTTTGTCTTCCGTCTCATAAGTCGCAATTAAATGTATTTTTATGAATGAAGGTTAATCTCAAAATTTTATCGGTTTTTATTGTATTTAGTTCATTTTATTTTCATTTTGAGTTGGAAATATTGTCATGTCTTACTTATGATTTCAGGAATTAGAGCAACTTGGAACATATTAGAGGTGAAACAGAGCGCAGAGTGAGAAACGAGCGATAAAAAGCGAAACAAGATATATGAGGAAAACACAACTCTCATGTTATGGATCGTATTTGTACCACACTGACACTGGTGCGGGTTGGACATTGGGAGTCCTTAGGAGATGATAAAATTCATGAAATGCTGAAATCAGTCTGGTTCCAACACGGACTCAAGCTAGTCCAACCCAGACTTCTCACCTGTTTCAAGAATTTGACAAGTTTTAGGAAAATTTATGTACAAGAAATAAAAAGGAGACGGATCTCCTCTTCTCCTACACCCCAGCCGCCACAGAGCAATGTTTTGAGCAGTTTTTTAGTCTAGGAACAAATTTAGGAGGAGCGAGATTATTGGAGTATCTTTATTTTTATTTTTTTTGTGCTATGTACTTTTTTAGTTTTGTGATGATTTTTTTTATGATTTGGATTTTAACATGTATGACTAGATTTTTTAGAAAGGTGACGGCATGCAGTTTTTGAAACTTTTTAGGTTAATTTTATCTGATACTTGAAATTTCCATTATTTGGTTGTGGTTTATCTCTGATTTAAATTGTATGTTTGTATGAACTTTTTTTTATAATTGTATGTGTACGAAATCTTAAGAGTTGTAGTATATTAATGAAAGTAATTACTGTAATCTTCGCTCTTAAAGGTAAAATCTAGATTTAAGTATGAGATTTAGCGGTAGATTTTCAACTTAGGTGGGTAACCATGAATTAGATCAAATATTGATGTGAGGTATGTAATTGTGAAGTGTTAGTCTTTGATATGATATAGATAAACCAAGCTTAAATCATTTAAGTTCGTAGACATTTAATTGAGAAGTTCAAACGGTTTAGATAAGACGTTGGTGTGCGAGAGCGTTAGTCAATACTAGTTTTATGATAACAACCTTAACATAGATAAATTAGTAAAAGAAAATTCTTGAGTAAATTAACTTTCGAGTGGATAGAAAATCCGGAACCTTAGTATTCATCATATGATTTCAATCCCACAATTTTAGTTTGTTGTTTATTTTAGTTTTTTTTAATATAGTTTAATTTCAAACCAAATAAATATTGATTGATTGATTATCTAAACCAAATATTGATTGATTAATTTCCTTGTGGTTCAACACTTTAATTATTATCTGATAAGATCATGCGCTTGCGGCCAAAATTAGAAATCAATTAGAGTATTTATTAGCCATAGTGGAAACCCATCAGCGCCATCACCTTTTTTATTTCTAATAACTCAAAAATTAAAATTAAAATCTCAAAACAAACTGTTATATTTGATCATTTTATTTATGTATAGATAAAAAAATAAAATTTAAATATTATTTTATATGACATCAACAACTTGAAACAAAAGCATTAGTATAAATGATTTTTGAACGTTAATTTGTTAATTCATTGATTCATGAAAAATGATAGTGTAAAAAATGAATATTTTTATTTTGATATTTTAATTTTAATTTTTGAGTTATTAAAAATTTAAAAATGGAGATATAATGGAGCAGACAAAAAAATTAAAGGCATTTATACCCTCCTCTATATCATGACTCTTTTCCCAACTTTGTTCTGTATAAGACGTAACTATTTATTAAATTTAAAATTTAAAATTTTAATTGTTGAATTGAATAAAGATAATCAAATATAATATAACATCAGAAAACGTACAAAAGTTTTCACAAAAATAATTCAAATTAGTAATTTATATAGCCCAATAAATGAGGCAGAGTCTATTTATTGATGAATATATTAATTGAGAGCTAAATTTTTCTATAAATAAGATTAAATCTGTCCATATCTGCTGACCCGCTACTGAAAGCACTCGACGAAAATCATTAAATCTAACAATCCGATTCACTATACTCCGATTATAACATATTAGATCCGTAACTAATCACAATATGCTAATCGACTAATCGATATTGTGATTGAAAACCATTAAATCTGAATTTACTTCGAGCAATGGTGTTTTCCTAATTTTACAATTTTGTCGTTGAAAAAAGTTATTAAATTATAATTAAAAATGAAATAAGAATGGCTTATTTTAATTAATGAAACGTACAATTTCTGAATAAAAATAAATAAATAACAAGAAAGCATATTACTTACAGGGAAGATATCCAGTGTCACTATTTTTAGTGATGTCCTATACCACTTATTTTTTTAATTAATATTTAAAATTTCATTAATCAAATTTTGAATCTAAATATAAATCTTGTTAATTTTTGTGATAGATGTATGCTCTTAAATTTTTTTCATAGTTTTTTTAAGGTCATTTTATGCTAGGTTGAATGGTAATAAAATAAGTGCATAAAAATCAAACAATCATAATAAATTAGGTTCACTCATTTTATTATATTTGATTTATTATAAAATGTCCTCCAAATTAAAATCATTCAATTTCACAAATCATACATGATACATATATCGTAAAAATGAAACAAAATCAATAGTTCATACTAAAAATTTGAGTATTAAATTTTGAAATATATTTCAAAATGTTGAAGGTATTGAATGCCACTTGTACAAATCTCCTCTCTTAATTATAATAACATAGCTATCAATTTATAATTTTTTTAATATCCCTATTCATAATTAAAAATTTTGCTCGATCTTTCTTCAACTTTACACCAAAATATTTCAAAAAAACAAGATCCAATTCATAACTAATCAAGCTGAATTCTAAAGGTTGTACTTTTTGGAGTTGAATCGTCGAGATTAATCGTGTTATGTATAAATAGGATTGTCAAAATTTGATCTGATTCAATGGGTCGATATGATATGATTAAGAATGATTTAAAAAATAAATGATGTATATGGATTAAAAAAAAATTGATCCGTACGTGAAACTACTGTTGAATTGTCACATTGTATCTGCACTGGCAATTTGACTAAACTGGATCCGGTTGTTTCTTTCTAATCACATGCAAAGGCAAAGCCGAGTCCAAGGGAACACAAGTACACAACTGCCCTCTGTTTTGCCAAATAAATTGTCACGGCCGGAGCATATATATCAGGCATTTATGTCTTTTTGGTACGAACCAAACGCAACGTTGAAAATTAGATATCTGCCAAATGATTCATTTTTGGACCATTCTTGCAATGCCTTTGAACAACTGGCCAAGGACTTTGTAGTCCTTTTTTGTTTGAAAATAAATATAACGAACTACATACATTCATGGCAACATTATAAAAATTATATATTTAGCAAAAATGTAATTCAAAGTAAACAAAATAATTCGAACTAACATATGACAGTGGCAAAAAAAAGCAATACATTTTGTGTTAAAAAAATCATAAGTTTGTTATTCAAATGAAAATTCAGCTTTAGATATTGAAAATTGGATGATAATTTGATGTTAACAAATATAAGCAAACAAAACTTAAAAATCGTCCATGACTTCAGATTCATCGATTAGACTAGTTTTTTTTCTTAATTTTTCACGACTCTCACGATACAGATTAAATTTAATTAAAATAAAAAAAAAACTCGATCGATCAGGCAATTTTAATAATTTCGACCTACTTTTTGTCCCTTTTCGCCAAAAAAATGTTGATCTAGACATTGTAGATAATATAATAACCGCGGACATGTTCCACTACTAGAATTATTGTTATTACCGTGGAACGAAAAACGCTTATTCTGTGGACTCAAGCACGGAAAAGACGTCATTTCCGTGAATTACCCACGGAAAGACTTCCACGGTACTTTCATCGTCAGAACAAATATCATTTCCGTAGAATACCACAGAGATAATCCTTTTCCAAGGAATTAAGCACGGAAATGATTCTACGGAAATAGTTTCACGTCTCATGGTTCTTACTTCCACGGAAATAACTTTCAAGTCACGGAATAATTCTATTCATCCACATTATTATTTTTCTATTGTTAATTAATTTACGCAGATTTTAAGAAAAATACAATAGGTGAACTCATTATTTCTGTCAGTAAAAACACATTATTTCGGACAGTAACACCACATTATTTGTTCAGTAACACCACATTGTTCAGTAACTTTTGATTATTGCTGTCAGTAATGTGAATTATTTTGTTTTCCAATTGACAACTGATGACAAATTAAAATAATCAAGCATTGAAAATAACTTCAGAAAAATAATGTATCATATAAAAACATCAATTAGAAATACATCAAATCAGAAAATACAGGTATTGAACTGCTAAAATATAAACCCTTATATCAACTACTATATTGATATAATTTAAAAGCATATGATGTCCTTGAGTTGGCTGAGAAATGAGATTATGACCCTACAAGCACAACATACAGTGAACAACAAAAATTAGTATTGTGAAACATCAAAATCTTATTTGTCTGCACACAATTCTCACTATATAGAGCTGAAAATTCACCTGAGTTAAAGCTACATGCATCCTCATAACTCTTTGAAATGACTGAGGAATGAGACCATGATGATCCTATGAGTGAAATTAGTAATATAAATTAGTATGTTATCAACAAAGTAGTACCTCCCAATAATTATCTTAAATTCAATCTTTGTTACCTGAAAAGCAGGATGTTGAACTCCTAACAAAGCAATACCTCCTAATATCAAATTTAAGAAAATAAAATAGGTTTCTGCATGTTTGATTTGGACAAGAAAGAAAAATTAGAGCTGTAATAAGATAGAGATAGAAGAGCCAATAAATATTAATTACTTGATTTATTTCTTCTATTAGAAGAACAAATATGACACCAACTGTAAAAAAAATTAGAGTTATTATTTCTGTGAGTAATGTCAATATTCCTGTGAGTAATGTCAATAATTCTGTAAGAAATATTGAAGTTCTGTAGTAATGCCAATATAGATACCCAATATAGATAGAATTAGGACTTTGATGACTTTAACAAGATAAAATTAATGAATAAATCATTATCATAAAAACGATTTGCAAATAAGAATTTGACATCTCTAATAGCAGTACCCAAAGCAACCAGGACAATATTTTTCATCTTAACTTGAAAAGAAGTTAATCTTTGAATCATAATTGAGGTTCATCAAAATTTTACTGAGAGAAGAAAATATCATCACAAATACCTTCTTTCTTCTATTAGAGCACACAATGCAAGAGTAGACGGCAACTGAGTCGGGATCCTTCCAATAAGCCATGATTTCTCCAGAGCTCGTATCCCATACCTAAATATTAAAGAATATTAAACAAATTTCAGAAAATTACAGTCAAATTAAGCACATATTTGAAACGAATTGTGAAAAAAAAAATAAAGCTCTCACCTTTAAGGTTGATTCAGGAGAGAGAGCGGCGAAATATCAACCGTTCGGCGAGAAAGAGTTGGATTGTTTCGTGTTCTTGAGAAATGGAGAGGAAGAGGACAGAGGAGGTGGAGGATTTGGTTTTGGTTAGAGAACGGAGGAGGTGAGGAGAGGACGATGAAAGAGACGACATCTTCAAATTTTGGGTTAACTAAAAAAATAGGGATCCAATCGATCCTTAAAAAAGATTGGAGTAAAACAGGCGGCATCTCCAAATTTTTTGGCGGAAATTGAAATTTCATTTATGTTAAAGAAAGGAATTGTTATGGCTGAAAATGAAAGAGGCGGGAAAATAAATTGGAAAAGAATAGGTGTGACAGAGTAGAGTATTTCCATGAAAGACTGTACTTATTTCCGTGAAATAGAGAGTTCTGAAGTATTTCCGTGAAAAGATAGACTATATTCCGTGGATTTTATTTCCGTGTAAATTTTTTTCGCGGACTTGCCTACAGAAATGATAAGCATCACGCGTCAGTCTCCTTATTTCCGTAGAACCCAGATTTATCACGGAAAAAATATCAAGTAACCACGATAATAACTCAAATTCTAGTAGTGTTCTTATAAAAAAATGAAGTAAAATAAGGACAAATCTCTTAGAGAAATGAGAGGACATAAAATTGCTTTTTGCGTTGATGGAGTTGGAGCTTAATAAATATGGAAGTTGAAATATATATTTTTATTTAAATCCTACATATTTTAGTGGAGGTAAGCGTGTTGAAATAATAAATTTCCTGCTGCATGTGATGTTCTAAACATATATTAGTATACTCATGTTAGAATTCTGAGGGTTTGTTTGGCACTTGGTGGAATAACAAAAAGTTAGAATAGAGCTATTTCGACGAATTAATTTGCTAAACGAATTCTAGACTAAGTAGAAGAGTGCAGAAGTGTACTAATCCAGTATACCAAGTTATAGGTGGTATACCGGATTTGCTCTAGTTGGAATAATGATTATTATTTGATTATGTTATATTATATTATTATATTATGATTTTTTATTATATTAATATTATGATGACTATTTATTATTATAAATATAATAATTATTATTATTATATTAACATCACTGTTAGTATTATTATTATATGATTAATTTTATTATTATTATATTATAATAATTATGATTTTAATATTATATTATTATATTATGATTATAAATATGATTATATTATTATTATATTATTATGATTATGATTATTGATTATTATTACATTATATTATTATGATTATGATTATGATTATTTATTATTATTATATTATCATTATTATTATTATTATTACTATTATCATCATCATTGTTAGTATCATAATTATTTATATTTTAACTATTCTGATTAAAAACTGTCAAACGATATTTTCGCTCTTCCGAATAATCAAGAATACCACTCTTTAAAAAATACACTATTTTACAACTCTTTCAAAATTATCACTCTTCCAAAACAATTCCTTAATTTGCCAAACAAACCCTAAATTTATTAAAAATGTATTGGTTCTCGAAATTTGAAGTGTTTGTTCCTGCTACATGTGAAGTTCTACTGCCAGCTGTTCTCCATTATTAGTTAACAAAGTTGTCTTAATTAAGGTCTTACTGTGGTTTATGGACTCCAATATATTACAAGAAGGCATCTAAATCTATATATTTCCCCCAGCATTTAATTAGAGTTCATATTTTTAATGCAAATATGAAGACAATATTTCCATCATTAATCGGTTCATAATTAATAGCGATACTTCTTATGATGAATACTTAAACAATTGTTTATATTTTAACAATCATGGGCAGATTAAGTATACCCAATGGGTCAATATCCTCTATTTGTTTTTTTATTTATAATTACTACATTGATAAAATCTGTACTAACATAGTTTAATTTTCAATTATGATATGTATCTGAACCTCCATAAATTTTATATAATATTTTACTAAT
>CAXKVV010001045.1:0-33017 GCA_964058805.1 Schoenoplectus triqueter | reverse complement strand
GATTGAAAACGTCTAACGAATTAAAATTGAGAATTTCGTTTCAAAATTTCAATTTGAAAGAACCCCTTGCATTTAACTTGTGTATTTTGACTTTCTAAGCAGCATGTAATTTGAACCAGGAACGTACCTTTCAATTAAAGAGTTTCAATCTGCTGCTACAGAAGAACTTGTGTTACATTCTTTTTTATAAAAAAAAAATCAAATTCTTTAAAGACAATTGATTCATTCAAGAGAAATTCTTTCTTAAAACGGTCGTAAGACATTAAGTATTATAATTAGTGAAATTTGACATTTGATATTTCTCGTAGAAATATATGTAATCCACTATAGAACAACTTAAGCTAATGCAATAGCCTACGGGTTTTATCCTTGGAAAAAAAATCAACTTCTGATCTGATCATAACCAAAACAATATTTTTTTTCTATAAGTGGATATAATAAAAACCCGAACGAAAACTTTTTTATAACTCGTTCTCATACTCATTTTATCTAAAAAGACAAATACTATGGTCCTTCCGATAATTTTATTGTTTTAATATCTATAGATATACTATACACATGGAACTCAGTAACAACAATCATTATAATTTTGGCTAGGGCTTGGGATAAGATACGGATGAAGGTATTTTTATATTCATATCCATTATAATTTTTTTTATTCATATTCTATTTATATCCGTTAAAATTTTTTTTACTCATATCTTACTTTTATCCATTAAAAATTTCGGGTAACGAACGGGTAATGATAGATAACGGGTAAAAATAAATATAATTCAATGAAAAAATTATATGATTTAGAGAAATAAATAATATTAAATAAATATACTAATAAAGTGTAATAATAATTAACATTTTAGATATTACATAAATTATATAATTTTTCTTGTCAATTGTTATAAAAAATATATACTAATTACTATATATATTTTTATATAATTTAACTATATATATTTATTAAAAATATAAAATAATTATACTTATATATATATATATATTTAACTATATATATTTATATAATTTATCCAATGGATAACGGGTAACAAAAACCCCTTATTCATATCTATACCCGATAAGTTAACGGAAATTTTTTCTTACCCATACCCATACCCGATAACCTAAAGAAAATAAAACCTTACCCATATCCATTTTATCGGGTACGATATGGATCGGATAAACGATCAAAATGATGCCATTGACAGCCCTAATTTTGGCCCACCACTCTAAAGTTGTGCTCCAGAGTATTGACAGAAGGAAGGGAAGGAATGATATTTAGGAAAAATTAATGGAAGATTAACAATTTGATCTCAAATTTGAGGGTGAATTAATTGAGATTTTTTTCATTAACTTTTTTAATCTGTAAATGATCTAATAGCTTAAGTAATAGCTAACTAGAATAACCTCAAAAAAATTATAGGTTCAAATCTCTATAAACACAAAATTAAATTTATGAGATAAACTCTCATTTTTCTCTCTAAAAAAAAGCTTCCTCTTATTCTTTTAACCTTCTACAATAAAAACTCCGGAGCAAAGTGAACTAATTATTTTCTCCTCTTTCTCTTTCGCTCTCGTTCTGTCACCTTTTCTTTCTAACTTTGGAGCAACCCTAAAAGTTTATCCATCCCTTATTTATTAACTATAATAAACTATTTATTAACTGCATATATAAAATTATTGAAGAGTTTATAAAGTTTATTTTTTTATATACAAAATGTAAACAATTTTTTTTAGTTTAAGTCATTAATAAGTATATTTCTCCATTTAATAAATGTGTTATTATAGTTACAGTTGACAAATAAAATGTGATAGATAGTTGCACAATAAAAGGGTGCACTTCTTCGAGGTTTTCAGTCACGTTTTTTTGGCTCAGTCTCCTCAATATTCGACATGAAGTAAGCGAATTAAAAATTACTTCAGAAATAAATAAACATTCGTATTATAAACTAGATTTAGTAGTAGTCAACCATGCAATAAGAATATTTTTTTCGTGCTATATTTATAAATGAAATAATAAAAAAGTATCTGAAGTTAAAATAATTTTATTCGACCTATAACGTCATTTTAATATTACTAGCATCTTATCCGTACATTGATATGGGTGATGTTTTTTTAAATACAAAAATTTGATCAGATTTTAATGAGAAAATAAAGAAAATAAAATTGAAGATAATTTAGTAATTAATATAAATTTCAATCATGAATACATAACTAATGTAAAATAAATGTAGAAGTGATACGAAAGTTGACATTCAGAATTTAAGAAAAAAATAAATTAGAGTAATTGTACTCCTTTATTATGTAGTGTTCTGTGTAATATAATCATAATTGAGATGAAATTACAACTTCAACATAAACGAGCATACATATAGAAATATTATTTGAAAAATAGCTCAATTTAATGGTTAATATTAGCTCCAAAAATTTAATAAGAAATCTAAATTGTTGTAGGATCATGTTATTTAGATGTTTAGTAAGGAACAAAAAATATAAATACTACTTTTGGAATAGAATTCTGATAAAAGCTAATTTAATTGAATGTGTGGTGGATTTTATTATTCTTATAATAATTTTGGTAGTAGCTTTTTATACTTACATATTTTATAGAAAATTGTTCGGGTTACTATGAAAGGTTGGTCAAATAGTCTTAAATGCATTTTATATAGTTCTGAGGAATGTTTTATGATTGCCTGTATTTGAAATTGGATTGCATAATATAATACTTTTATCTACACGGCTACTAACATACAAGATATCTGAAAATTAAATTATAGTATTTTACTTAAGAATAAATATATAGTGGAATTAATTAGAAGCGCATTACTTTGAGGTAATATGACTTGAAAGAAATAAATTATTGCAATGCTATCATTTTTGCTAAACACTGGTGTGCACAAAAAGTAAAATATATTTGCTCAATTTATCAATTGTTTTATCATAGGAGGTGGAAGAACTTTTCATATAAATTTAGGTTCAGATCAAGAAGTTTCTGAAGGAAGAAATGATACTTTCGGAGGAGGAATGGGCAGAGTCAACTCTAAGGGTCTGCACCGGAGATAGTAAATGAGAGTGAGAGAGTGGAAGGGAAAGAGAAAAAATAAAATTATTTTGCTTTAAAGATTTTAGTGTAGTGAGTTATAGAAAGTTAGAGGGAGTGAATGAGAAAATCTTTTTTATATAATTTGAATAAAATCTTTCACCTCCAAATTGGAGGTTCAAAATATTAACTCTTCATTCCATCTCTTCATTTATCGTTCCATTTCATCTCCTTTCTTTTAAACTGAAGCGTAAGGGACATTCCTTCACCTCCACTGGTACTCATACTAGTGGATATGGCAGTTCTTCCTATATTCAAAAACGAGACTGGTTGAGCACTAATGGAAATTTTAGAATCTGATGTCTTTTGGTGATTGTTTAGTTTTACACTGCTTAGTGATTAATTTATCCATATAAGCAAGGGCAGAAAGAGAAAGGGATGAGGGAGTCAGGCACCTCCCAACATTTATTCAAAAACAGTAAAGAATAGTATTAAATAGTTTGTATTTTAATTAAATATATTAGTTGTCTCTCTAATTCTTGTACATAAATAAATATATGGACTGTACATTTATTATAGATATCAAAATTTATGGGCTTAAAACTTTGAATTTTAAGATTATTTAGCTCAATTCAAAAATGTACTTGACCAATCAGATTATGAGACATTCATTTCCTCTTTTCTAATTTTCTCTTATGCGTTGAAATGATTCATTTCCTTATTCTTCTCTTGTATATATGGCAATTTCAACGTTCTATTTTCTCCATTTTGAATTTCAACGTACTTTTTATTATAGTTTCACTACTTCAGTTTGTAATATTTCTAAATAAAATCGCCATATAACTAATAAATTTGAGTTTCTTTTTCTTTGTTAAATTCTTTTTTTTTTTGCCATTCATCATCCATAATATTTTCAATAAAACAAATTTCTAATAGATTTTTGCATACATATATTTATCTCCGTAATTTAAGGTCTTATCTTGCTCGTGTACTTAAAAATGTTTAAACTTTGACTTAGACTCGGTAAACTATAGGAATGAATTATATTAACATATTTTTTTTTTAGGAAAACTATCTTTCTACAAGCTCATTATTTAACATTGAGAATGAGAACTGTGTGATTAGAGCTGCAAACAAATTGAATTTGATTGAACTAGTTAGTGTTTGAATTTGATTTGAAATCAATCCGAACTAAATCAAATTTGAATTGAAATTAGATTCTAGAATGACTCAATTATTTTAATTTTTATATTTATTTTCATGCTATCATCAATAATTATAACTAAAATAATTAATATCTTATTAATTTTATATTAAAATAATTACATATTAAACTATTACGAATCAATTTTAAATTAATTCATCAAAAAAATATCAAACCAAATTCGAATCAAACTAGCAAAAAAAATCTAATTAAATAATTCAAACTCGAGAATCAAATATCAAATAAATTATGAATTATAATTTTTTTTACACCATATGTATGATGGGGAAAGTGAATTTTTTTCGGAATGAAAAATGTTCTATTATTTATTAATATTATTAATTTTTTAATATCCGGGGTGGACACAAAAAAGATTCGCCGTTTGCATACCAGCTCCAGCAAATCTTTGCCTCGGGCCCTGTATCATCATTTCTTATATCTCTCAGTCTCACATGAAAGGTACGACGTGATCTTGACCTTTGTCCCCAAAAAAAATCATAATTGATAATTTGTTCTCCATTTGAGTTTGATTTAAATTATTTTAGTTTAATTTCAATTCGATTCAATAATTTTTTTAATAAATTAGTTCGAATTCGATTCGTAATAATTCGATATGTAATTATTTTATATATATTTAACTATTAGTTAAATAACATAATTATTTTATTATAAAATTAATTAATTATTATTAAATTAATAAATATTAATTAATTTTTTAATTTTATTATAAAATATTAATTATTTTAGCTCTAATTATTTATGATAATATAAAAATTAGAATAATTCAGTTCGTTTAGAGTTTATTTCAGTTCAAGTTCGATTTAGCTCGAATTCGATTTAGTTCAGTTCGAAATAATTTCAAATCAAATTCAAGCATTAATGAATTCGATTTGTTTACCGCCCCAATACTCAGGCGATGGGTAGATAGTTTGCACTACACCCTCAAAAAAAAAATGGTTTGACACGTGAAAGGTTGCTCCGAGTCAATTTGTTGGGTTTTCCTCGGAAAAAAAATGTCGGGTGCCACCGTACCATGCTATCAAGAGCTGGAAATACCGGGTCATGCGGGGAGGATCGGGTGGAATTAGAGTATTGAAGACGGTCCAGTTTAAACCCGGACGGTCCACGGTCCCGCACGGTTCACGGTCCACAGTCTCGCACGGTCCGGTTCAAGACGGTTCAAATTCGAAAAATCCGAACCCGTCCCACCGTTGACCCCCGGGGGCCGGACCCCCACGGGATGGTCCGGTCCAAAAAATTTTTTTATAAATTGAAAAAAATAATAATTTATCATATTTTTAATAATAATTTTTAATTAATTCGAATTATTATTTTTAATTATTTAAAAATCTAATAGTACTAAAAATTAAAAAATTTGTAAAAAAATAAAATTTCAGAAAATTATAATTTTGAAAATACAATGAAATTTTTTTATGAACATGCTTAATTAAAAATAAGGTGAGTTATTATATTTTGATGTTATATAGAACATATTTTTTTACTACACCAATAATTATTGTTATTTTCATTTTATTTAAAATTACACATAAAACACTAATTGATAATTGAAAATTTGCAGCGGTTATTTATTTTTCATTTTTTAGTCTTTGTTGAAGAACACTAAAATCAAATAAAATTATTAGGAAAACATAGTCCGGTCTGGGGGTCTGGTCCGGTCCACGGTCCCGCACGGTCCACGGTCCGGTCCGATCCGGTCCACGGGTCGGCACAGTCCATCGTTGGACCGGAGGGCACGGTCCGGTCCGGTCCGATCCATTTCAATACTCTAGGTGGAATTCACCCTGTTGCGTGCTGCACTTTGTACCGTGCGAATTGAATTGCAAACTGTTCGATCCTTCATCGATATTTCTGTGAATTTAGGGGGCGGACATGCTAATGCACGCGAAAAATGAGAAGATCAAATCAAACTTTCAAAATGAGAAGATCAAATCACAATTTTATTTTTATAAAAAGAGTCGAAGAATATTTAAAAGTATATAAAATATAAAGGATAAATTATAAATTTTCATTTCACATGGGCCTGACCCCCTTTCGGCCCTTTCCGCCCTGCGTAGGCGAGTCTAAGGATGCTCAGATTTATATTTATTTTTTTCAAAATAGCAGGTGAAAGATCTATTATGTAAATTTCATTAATGAAAATAAAAAGAGTTTACAGAGTTACAGAGTGTAGTGCGGAAATATAAATAGAGGTAATGCCTTCTGAGAAAAGGAACTATTGGGTCTACATCTCTTCTGCATCTGTGAAGTGTGAACAATGCACGACGGTGTTCACAATTTGGAAAAAAAAGGTGCCAAACAATCTTCGATGGGGAAGAACAACAGATCCCTGATGTAGCAAAGTGAGATATTTAGAGAGTTTAAAAATTGATTCAGTAGCCAGCGGTAGTGCCAAAGGTAACAGTATCCACTGGCTAGCAGCATTGTGTTTAGTACAACCAATTTTATTCGTTTCTGTTCTTGTATGTTTTTTTTCTTCCTCCTTTTAAGAGGTAGTTATTATTTAAGAAGACTAAATGATTCTATAACGTCTGCTTGTTATTGTATTTCAATGATAAATAACACAATCACGTTTTTGTTTCTTATTACAACTTTTCAAGGAAAACATGATCTCCTTCTGAATAAATTCAATCTAGAGCATCTGTCATGTTTTCATATTACTGATTTGATGGATTCGAAATGAATGGAGTTTAGTCTATAAGCTGTAAACGAATTGGATACGGACATATAATGATTTTATCATATTCTTATTAGTTATATTTTTAGATATAGATTTGATATAGATAGTTTCAGGTACGGATACAAATCAAATATTCGATAGATATTTGGATACGAAACAACTATCGGATTAATACAAATACAAATACAGATAATTTCAGATATTAAATAAAACGTTGAAAAATACTTGTATATTATTTTTAATAGAATCATTAAGTTATAAAAATTAATATTAATTATAAAAATTAAATACTATTTGTCATTATATTAGTAATTCAAATGTATCAATAATTACAAAAAAAGGTACATTAGCACTTTAGATATAAAATTAATTAGATTTGTATTAAGAATTTAATAAAAAAATATATAATGACAATTTTTCAGATATGTGTTTAAATAAGATCGGATAATTTCAGATTAGATATTTTTGAATAATATCGAATATTGATGAATAATAACTAAAAAGTCAGATATAAATGAATAATAGTCAAATTATATTTTTTTATCCATTAAAATTTTTCATACAGAGATATGGATCTTTGAATATGAATACATGGATAACTTTTATGATTTTCAAATCGAATCGTAGATATTTTTAGAAAGAATCGGGCTTGCACTCTTGGAGTTGTTGAACAAAAAATGTCTTGTCCAGTGGGCCTAGAATGATATTTGCTTACAGAGAAGACACAAAAATGGACATTTTTCAGGCATGAATAGAGTCGCATCTCATTGTGTCAGCAGAGGTAGTATATGCATGCTGGAAATTGGTGATGGCGTGATGCTGATAGTGATAAGAGAATGATGAGAATCAGATTTGAAAGTCCTTTAAAATTAAAATGAATGTAGATTTGTACGAGCTAGAAATGATAACGGGATATTTTTGGATAAAGGGTTTTGAGAGCCTAAGTGGTAATTGTAACTAGATTGATTTGACAGATTAAAATCCTGGCATTTGATTAAAATCCCATATTTGCTCATAGATTTTGATAGTTGATTGAGGGATTTGTTGAAATACTAGGTGTCAGGTGGATCCTTCACAATTGCACCAAATACAGATAGAGATAAATATTCACAGGATTGTGGAGCTTATCAGTTAAATCTTCACTAAATATTTTCTCATTATCACAACATCCTTAATCCCAACCACTTGCTGCAAACCACACAGAGATAAATATTACGAACCTGCAAGATTTAAAAAAAAAAGATATCTGATTTCAAATAAATACCTTGTGTCCTTATCAATGGGATTCAATATTTATTTCCATTATTTTTTTATTTCTCTGACGTGGCTTTTCGCTCCATTTATCAAACCATATTCAGAATGTTTTACAAAAATACCTAGATTTACTCATTAACACCAACCATGAGGATTTGCAAAAAAAAAAAAAAAATCTAAAATTGGATGGAGCCGATTTGTGAAAGACAAGGAACAAAACAAAACTAGAAAATGAAGATATAAATATATTTATTCACTTTCCATTTAAAAGAACGTGGTGGTATTAACACTGCAATAAAAATCTATTTGACAATGGTTGTTTAACCGTTATTAAGGGAGAGGGTCATTAGAAAAGATTCTAAATAACCGTTGTTAAATCTCATTGTCAAATTACATATTCGAAACTATTATTTTTTAAAATTTACCTTAGCAACGATTTTGTGTCAGAACCTTTGTTAAAGGGGTATTTAACAATGATTATGAGTCCGAAATCATTGTTAAATATACCTATAACAACGGTTCCGATACAAAGCCGTTGCTAAAGATCCTTCAATTTTTTTATAAATGTAACTTTTTGTACAGATAACAAAGGAACTAAGAACAATAAATGATATAAAACAGATGAAAAATGATAAACATGTGCATCATGTTATTGATTCAATGATCAATATTAAAAAATATAATTATCCATACAATGAAAAAAATATAGTTACTGAAAATACATCTTTCTTACTCAATAATATGAAAACCTATATTTTTTTAAAAAAAAGAAAAATTAAACTAAAAACTTCAAATAAACTTTAAATTTATTTTTGAGCTTGAAGATGATAATTTTTTATCCTAAAATTGACCGTAACTACGTCCACATGAACCTTGTAGATCTCATTATAAGATTTTTGTGGCCGCATAACACACCTCAATTGAAGTTTCCTATTAAAAGTTATGACCGTTTGAGTTGAGATGGTCGGATTTTAATTTTTATTTCTTTTGTCTCTCTTATTTCTTTCTTCTTTCTCTCTCTATCTTTGTCTCTCATCTCTCTTTTTATATATGAAAATAAATGACAATGATTTAGTAATTTATGAGATTTTAGTTTTGACTTTTAGTTTTTGAATTGTTAGATTGGGATGAATGAGCGATGAGTTGAATAAAATCTGACAATATGTGGAACCAAATTTCATTGACACAATTAGATCTGTCATAGTCAAAAAGTTACATAAACATTTAATAAAGGTTATCTGATCAAAATCGTTGCTAAATAGAGTTAAAAATATGAAAAATCAATACACCTTTTTAGCGATGGTTCCTTCAAGGAACCGCTGCCAAATATAATAAAAAAAATGAAAAATCAACACATTATTTAACGACAGTTTTTTTAGGGAACCATTGCGAAATATTGTATTTAATAATAATTCGTTGAAACAATCGTTATTAAATGAATGTGCAGTTTTTTGGTGTTCTTTGACTATTTTAAAGAAGTTAACAACAGATTTAATCTATAACCGTTGTTAAACTGATATTGTCTAAGATCATTTTTGTTATAGTATCAGTACAGATGGTCATTGATACCACTTAGGTTACGGATTCAAAGCCGGCTAACCTTAGAAGAAGACATTAATATCTTAAAATTAGATGTTAGATACGATCTCTAATATAAACGTCTAAAAAAAAGAAAAAAAAAATCATACCACGTTAAAAATTCTAAGTGGGAAAGAGTGCAATTTCAGAAGAAACAATGAAACTGACCAGTAATGATCCTTGGGCACTTACATTAAATGATTGCAATCACTTGATAATGAGTTATTATAACTATTTTAATAATGGATTCTTGAATAAATATAAAAAAATCTTACAAATAAAAAAAATTATATATAGAGTGAGAGGCTATGGTGCTTTGTGAAGAACAAAATTTTTCGTGCTTTGCATCCGTATCTCGAATTTGAAAGTTTAAATGGTCGATCCAAACAATTGAACATGATCTCCATATTAAACTATTTTTGGAGATCAAAATTTATTTATTTTTTAAATTTTTGCTATTTATTAGATGAGTATAAAATCGCTAGTTTTGGATGGTGCGCAAATCGTCATATCAGCAAAATTTGTACCCATTTAAAAAATAGTAAAATTTTTTAAAAAAATATAAAATTTGATTTTCAAAAATATTTTAATATGAAAATGATGTTCAATGTTTGGATCGACCGTTTAAACTTTCAAATTCGAGATAGAAACACAAAGCACATGAGGTTTTGTGCTTCACAAAGCACCATAGTCTCACTCTCTCTCTATATATAATCACTATTTTTTAAAAATTCTGTTGGTTGGTGATCTTTGGATATGAACTGTCCGATCAGAAATCAACGGTCATGATTTAATAATAATAAACCCAGTGCATCATATTAGATCCGGACAACCGTTAAAATCTAATCTAATGGTTCATATTAAAATCGGTAAAGAAAAAAATCTCCAGAGGATTCTTGTCCAGGGTGCGGAGATGATCATCGAAAAAATGAAGTAATTTAACAATAAATTGAAAAAAATGGGGAGAAAAACTTAAAACCGACTAAATCTTATCCGTCGGTTATTTTTCATGTTTGGATAAGTAGAGAGCAGTTTGATCAGTAAAAAAATTCTTAAACTTACTGCACACTGAGCTCATTTTTAATATACTAAGATAAGAAGTTAGTGTGTTTGATATTACCGGTTGTAACCGATAAAATTAGGGTTACAGAATGTACATGCCAAAAAAAAAAAATCTCACACTATTATAGCTCGTCTTAGTTGTCCAACTTTTGGCATTGCTATGTTACTGTGAAACTACACCATAATAACGTGACATAAGAAAGGTGTCATGACACCGTAATTTAAATATTGAGACACCATTTATACAATTATAATATTTAAAAGACATAGTTGTGATTAAGATAATCCAAGATGACCAAAATTTGAGAAACAGCATTCAGTACTGTTTTTCAGTTGTCCAGAACCAGGTTAGTTTACAATGAAACTCTTTAGGCGAGATGATGCAGCCTTTGTTGGTTGCCTGATCCAAAATTCACACGACCTTAACCTACGTGATCTATCAGTTGTCGACCAGTATCTTAACCCAATCGAAGCATTGACATCAATCCTTGCAAAATCGTTGATAGGTTTGGCATTGCTTATGCATGTCACTGGCATCAAGCAGTTAGCAAGAAGTGCCTCCTTTTTGGAATCATCGTCTCTGTAACCACTATGTGCGTGCACCTCATCCATCAGGGCAAGATCGAGCTCGAATAACTCTTCGTCTTCATCAGAATTCGTATCATGATTTTGGTACTTGGAAGAACACCTACCATCGATCTTATTTGATGAAGCCATTTTGGGTTAATTAAATTGGTGGTACAGATGTACGCTATTTATATATCCAACCGAAGGGGTTTATAATTAGGGGTGGGTAAGAAATGGCAAGCGTGTTGGTTGGAATTTGGGGTAACAACTAACAACTGGGATACATTTTTGACTGGAGTGGTGTGGCTTGTGCGGGGATCCTAATCGGCAGTCATAAATGACTATGACAGGATTATGTCATAATCACTATGGTCTGTGAGATTGTTTTAAACGGTTCAGATTTTAGAACATACAAAGGTGTTTCTTATGTGGGTCCCACATACATAAATAGCCCAAAAATTTTACAGAAATGTGCCATAAAAACGTATGGTGGCTGATTCAAATCCGTTTGTGCGGTACATAGATGGATGAGCACCTACCAGATGACACAACCTCGTGACAAAGTAAAAATAATCTGATATCCGCTAAAAAGATGGAATTGTTTAACTTATTTTGGAAAATTTAATGTATTTTCTCTTGTTAGATGCACCAACCAACTAGTTTAATGGACTTGGTCTAACTGACTAGCGATGATATGAGTAAGCAGTTGTGAAAAGAATAAATAATACCATTCAAACAATTTAGGTTAGGTTTGTTGAAGTTAGACAGGAAACGAACAAAACTTTTGTTAGTCTTTTTTCATACACATTTATATTATTCAAGTGAAAGTTTCAAATTTTAGATAGATAGATGACATCTGAACCAAATGCAAATCACTCTGATAGTTTGCACAGAAAAAGGCCCATCAAGAATAAATATAAAACTATCTGGGCTGTAAAAATCCCATATGAAACTGGCAAGTTAATATGGGTCTACAAGAAAACAGTCAATTTGCTTGCATTATTTAGACCTTTTTGAAGTTCGAACGACTGCGATTAGGCATTTAAGTCGTACTGGATATGGATTGCGAATTAAGAAGCGGTCTTTTCATGGGATCGGGATTCGAACTCGAGTAACTTTGAGTCACTGACGTAGTGGGATGTATGGTCAACCATTATTTGTGTACGGCCCATCTATCTATCTATCTATCTATCTTTTCTGAATGATCCTAGCTCTCCTCTCCGGAAAGATATGTTTTAATTAACAAATTGGTATATTTAGAATTGCTGAAGTTTAAATTCTATACTTCAAGAATCCAGCTATGATATTAAAATTACACGATCACATTTCCAAAGTACGATCTTAGAGATATTTCAATAGATTTCTTGTGCAACATTGTATGTTACCTTCTAACATATACATCTTTTGGTCATTGTTCATTTGTATTATAGAATAAATTTATTCTTAAGATAATTTCTACAAATTTTTTTTACAAAAGCACAGTTTGGGCACAATAAGCTAAATGAATTCTAAGCACTAAATATATTTTTAATAAATAATTACAAAAAAATCTTTAATCCCAAATAAATTGTAATAGTTTAATAATTTAAAATCATAGACATCATAGATCTTAAATATCAAAAATTAACAAGCTTTTAAAAAAACGTTTAACAGCTCTTAAAGGTGAGGTAACTAGTTAATTGTTAATGACTTTAATGGTTTCACACAGCCATTAAATTTAAAAATGATCAATCACTTTTTACCAACTAATTAATATTAAAAAGGCTAAGAAATATATTCTCATATCATTAGTACTTAATAATTAACTAAAATAAGTAAAAATAATAATTATAATCTTAATTAAGTACTTAAAAGTTAAAAATCTTAAATTATACCAAACTATCATATGATGTATTTGTTTTATGTTTTTATTAAGCCATTAATTTATATTCAAAAAATAAAAAGAAAATAAAAATTTAGAGTCACTAGTTATTAAGGTTTGAAGCAAAAAAAATTCAGTCGTTAAATGTGTTTTAAAAAAATTAATAGTTTTAACGAGTTTAATGTGAGATAAAACGGTTAAATCACAAAAAAACTGTTAAATTCATTTTTCTCAAAAACTTAACGCTAGGGTTTGTCAAAACCTTTAACATAGTTAAAATTTATCATTTTTTAAAAGCATGAAAATTAATTATAGTAATAATGATAATGATACTAATAGTAATGATGATAATAATATGATATGATATATTAATAACAGCAATAATAATTCTAATAATAATATAATAATACTAATTATAATAAGGACAATGAAAGCATGCCCAGTAGATATATTTTATTCATTCAAATATCTTTTTATCGATTCCTTCATAGTGTGTCAATATCTTAGGAGGCTTCGTTGGATATGATCAAATCACCGCAAATGATGTTAGACCATGTTATTTTGAATTTGTGCTGCCCAAATTTGTCTTATATATAATAATTTTAGATTTGATTTCCTCTTGTACGGTCATGAATCCAATGCAACATCCATATTTCAGCTACACTCATCTTCTGAATGTATTTTTTTTACCAGTATTTTGCACCATACATCATCGCAAACATAATCACTATCATATAGAACTTAAATTTCAGTTTATTTGAGACCCCATCTTCTCAAAGAAAATAGCAGATACATGTTGTCATTTTATTCATCTTGCTCTTATTTTATAGCTAACATCTTAATTGATCCCTTCATTACTTTACAACATTGATCTCAAATGGTGGAGATCACTTGACAATAGGTTATTTTGATAATCTTGACAATGAAGTTTTAAATAAATATGAAAAAAATCTTAAAAATAGATTTTTTTTATGGATTTTTTTTCAACCTATAGGTTGATGGTGATTCAAATTTCATGTAATTTCAGTATCATTTGATACTCCTGTTAGTTTGTAATAATCTTGAAGTCAATAATACGATAAATTTATTATATAAAGCTTTGTTCATGAATTGGATATTTAAATGATATTTTGTTTCCTTGAGTATTATTGAATTTATGAATCATTCCGAGTTTATGACTGGAATTGTGAAACTTCATAATATAGAATATACTCTTAAAAGTCATTAACCAAGGTAATTAGCAGGAACACTAATTAACCGTTATCAGGTTAGTATGTGGATTAAATGATGGTCAAGTTTTACAGACCATAGACAAAGAGTTGTCATTTTAATCACATAGATAGATGTTCAAGGAACATCGTATTTGATAGACCCCGAATGAAATATTAAATGGAATTGTGTTCGTGTAATTAATGTTTTCGTTCAGTATTAAATTCTAAAGTATGAGGTATTCATCTTTCCTACATAAGATATGTATGTGTGTGATTTCTACCAAACGTTATCCGTAAAAGGTGGCTATAAAGGTAGCTCTTCGGTATACATAACTTATGCGGAGGAAGAGATGGTTTGCCAAAAGTACTATTGTCCCTCATATTTTTATATGAGTTATAGCATCACTGGGCCCCTTGATAGAGTAAGATTATCTGTTAGCAGTATAATTACAAGAGTAATTATATTTGATAATTTACTCAAGATCAAGAAAAGATTAAGTTTGCAAGGATGACACATACCTACCTTGAAACTGATCTGATAACTATGGGACAAAAGAATTAAACACAAGTAAATAGTTTACTGGATCATGATATTGTACAGTACATCATCATCTGTGTAATTGGATGGTCATAGTGCATTCTGCCAGATGCCTCCTATGATTATAGAAGTTAAAACGGTTTTAACTCTATTTACCAACATAACATGGATCCTGTCGGGTCACACCGTAAAGGAGTTAATTGGAGAATCTTATTGATTAATTATAAATTATTTATAATTAATAATAAGATGGTTATAATTAATTATATATGATATAATTATATATGTCATAAAGATGACAAGAAGTAAAAATCAGATTGAATTTATAACGTGTTGGACACGTCGTATAAATTCGCCGAAACAATAACCAAGAAAAATATAATTGTACATGACAATTATATATATTTGATTTGGATTTTAAATGTTAATTATGGATTTGAATTATGGGCCAAAAGTCCATTAATAATTAAAGCCTTAATTAATAATTAAAAGCCCAAAATCCAAAAGCCCAAGGGTATTTCGGTAATTTGGCCAAAAGCCCAATGGCAAACTTGTAAATTTGGACCTTAGATGACATCATGCATGACATCATATATAACATCATCCATGACATCATCCTCAAGGGTATTTTGGTAATTTGGCCAAAAGCCCAAGGGTATTTCGGTAATTTGTCCAAAAAGCCCAATGTCGTTTTGGTAAATTGGATGAACTTTAAGGGTATTTTGGTCTTTTCACATTGGAACCTCCCTACTATTCATGAGGGTATTTTGATAATTTGTCAATCTCATATTTTCTATAAATAGAGGGGTAGGGTGAGAGAGAAACACACACCAAATCAGTTCTACTTTCTCTCTCTCGGTATACGGTTGTTTCAGAATTCACGGGATCTGTGAATAGTGTTTTTACGAAAGTTGCGGTATTTCTGCACATTTGTGAAACAGAATTATTGCGAGTCGTGAATAGTACTATTTCGTCTTTTTCTTGGGTGAATAGTATTTTTGCGAGAAACCGCGGTTTACGATATTTCTGGCAAAAGAAATAAGCCGCTCTCTGATTAGTCCTGGTGGATAACCTACAGAGGCATCAAACGTTTGGTGCTCCGAGACAAGCCGATTTTCATTCCAATTAAAATTTGGAAGCGAGGTATAACATCTTATATTAATCTATTTAATTGTTAAGTAGATTAATGTTTTAGAAATCAATCATGGAGTAGATCAATAAAGGTTTAAAGAGGTGTGTATCTCTCGGTAATCATCCGACATATCATTTTAACCCTAACCTTAAGTTAGAAGTAAAATAATATTTTACCGTCTTTTGTAAATGATTAAATGTCTGTAACTCTCGGTAATTATCCGACATACTTTAATCCCTAACTTAAGTAGAAATAAAAATTTTGTTCTACGGTCTTTCCGCAGCTTGAGCATTAACGGGATTTGGGCATTCCGAATCCCAACAACTCCGTCAAGGACTATCAAAATTTTATATAATTTACAACGGTTATAATTTGATAGCCTTTGATGGACTATCAAACGATGATGAAATTTGAATCACTATCAATCTATAAGTATAAGAACATATCCATAAGGTTTTTTCTATTTTTAAGATTTTTTTAATATTTATTTAAAAATATATTTTCAGGATTGTCAAGATAACCATTGCCAAGTGATCCCTTGGTCATTTATAGGTACTATTATCCGTCCAAATTAACATGCCTATCATCTAAATTGTTATTGCTAAATTAATACCTCATATACATGATTTTATTCTACTCAGTCTAAAACCTTTTAATTCTAAAATTTATCTCCGCAACTCTAATTTTTAATTAATTTTGATCATATTTTCTTCAATTAGTGTCAGAGAATGCACAAAAAGATCAAATATAAATAATAAAATATATCAAAATTTAAAACCGAAAATTCTCATCCCCGTATCGAAAAGACAAAATTGGGATATCTTGGGATAGCAAAATGCATGTGAAAATTGTTAACCACGACAGCATAAATTTAGGGATGTTAACAGGCTAAACTAAAATCGAAAGAAGCTAAATCGAGACGAGCTCAAGCGTAGTCATAGTCTAAGTATATTTTGTCCTTTTCTTTGGACTACATTAATTAACTTATTTATATTTTATTAATTTTATCATCAAATTCAAAAAATGCATATAATTTAGAAAATAAGTATATATCAATAACTAAATAACCAAAATTATATAAAAATAACTTCACATCAAGCAATTATGGGCTGAACCATTAGAAAAAATCTTTGAACTCGAACTCGAGCTGAGCTAAAAAAAAAAATCTAATTGAGCGAGCTGCAAAATTTTCTTACATCACTACATACGTTGCTATTTTTTACTACAAAAAATTTAACATCATTTCGTTAGAAAAGCATAAGTTCACTAGTTCATAATGATGAATCATTGTCGCCAATAAACGATATTAAATATATCAGTATCAAATTTCTAAAATATTCGACATAGTTGATCTACTATTAGTGTTGGATTTTTATAAAACCCACAGTAAATTTTACTGATTCATTAGTGTTGGATTTTTTTTTATAAAAATCTGACACTAAATTTATATTTTTAGTGTGAATTTTTTTATAAAAAACCCATCAACCAGTCAGTAAAATTTAGTGTCGATTTTTTATAAAAATCTGATACTAATCATGTAAAATATTAGTATCAGTTTTGATTGTAGAAGTATTAATGACAGATTTTTACAAAAATTAATGTTCTATAAAAAAATCTACACTAACCAGTCAGTAAATTTTAGTGTCAGTTTTTTTATCAAAAAAACTGACACTACATGTTCTCCCGTCTTTTTTATTTGAAATTTAATATTTCAATTAGTGTCGGATTTTTATAAAAATCTGACACTATTTTTTTTAATTCTAACTGTATAATTTAAAATTATGATATTTGAATATATATTATATATTTATTTTTTTTTCTAAACTAATCAGGAACTAATAAGTTATTGTAGCCCATTAATTTATCATAATTCTTAATTGGTACTTTCTTCATAGAGTAATTGCATTTTATCCATTGATTGATGTATATTTATTTTATTGGATTAACAATCATGTCAACTTCAAATTCGATGAAAATTTGTCAACAAAATTATTTTACCAAATATCAAAATCTTAACTGTATAGATGATATATATTTAAAATACATGAATACCTTCATTCTTTCATAAATAAGGACATCTCATATTACTTACCTATATAACTTGCATGAAAATTTAGTTTTGATTTTTTTATAAAAAAATCTGATATTAATCATGTAAAATATTAGTATCAATTTTGATAGTAGAAGTATTAATGTCAGATTTTTTACAAAAATTCAACAATAACACTTGTAATGTTCTATAAAAAAAACTACACTAACCAATCAATAAATTTTAGTGTCAGTTTCTTATAAAAAAACCAACACTATATGTTCTCCTGTCTTTTTTATTTGCAATTTAAGATTTCAATTAGAGTCGAATTTTTATAAAAATCTGACACTATTTTTTTGTAATTCTAACTGTACAATTTATTATTATATTTGAATATATATTATATATTTAGATTGTTTACAATAATCAAGAAATAATAAGTTATTGTAGCCCGTTAATTTGTCATAATTCTTAATTGATATTTTGATTATAGAGTAATTTCATTTTAGTCATTGATTGATGCTTCTTTATTTTATCGAATTAACAATCATGTCAACTTCAAATTTGATAAAATTTTCTCAACATAATTATTTTACCAAATATCAAAATCCTAACTGTATAGATGATATATTTTTAAAATTTATGAATACCTTCATTCTTTCACAAAATAATGGCATCTCTTGTTACTTACCTATATAACTTGCATGAAAATTTACTTATATTTTTCAATGATTTTAATTATTTTTGTGAAATATGACCGACCAATGCATTCAAATTTATTAAAATATCATTTATGCAACTTTCCGTATATATTTAATATTATTTGGTCACTTAATCAATTTATCACAATCAAACCTCGTATACATACATCATCTAATGAAAATTCTATCAATTGATAGTGTTTCGATAATTAATTGAGCTCAAATCTTGTGAGCTAGATCATTGGCTAATAGATAATAATATATACTGATAGACCTATCATGATGATATTTAAAAACTAAAATAGTGCAAGATTGTAAATAACCTAAGGTAAAAATATATAAACTGATTTGGGGCTTAATGTTTAAGTGTAATAGCAGTGAAAGAAAATTCAATTCGATTCAATTCTCGTAAAAATATAGCAATCAAAGAAATGAGAGAAAAGAAAAGAAATGATCAAACAAGAACACAATATGTAACAGAGTTCGATTTAAAAATGTTTACGTCTCCGGGACTCTCAACCTTCAACAATTGAGGTTGAGCCAAAACACTAAAAAATAGTTTTACACTTGTAGAACTTGATCCCTTACACAAAAATAGACTGCCAAAGCTATCGATAACAAGAGTGACAAAACACTCAAAAAGATGAGTGACAACACATTTAAAATAAGAAATGAGTGACAACACACTCAAAAAAAATGTGAGCACTACAGCTCAAAAAAAGTGAGCACTATAGCTCAAGAAACAAATTACAAGAAGATCAACAAGGATCAAGTTGGAATAATAAAGAGAAACTAGATTGAGCTTAAACGACGATTTGGTTAATTGAGTGTTTTTTTCTCTTGACTTATCTATCTCACTTTGTATTTGGCTAATAAGGTCTCTAAAAGAATGATTTAGCTAGATAGATCAGATAATTTTAAAATGAGAAAGTAACCCCTTTATGTAGACCTCCTGAAGTTCATTAGAATCAACTTTCGGCCTGAATCGTTATAATGATTCACTAATTGTTATAACTGTTTAGACTTGAATATTGAAATATTGAATGGAAGTATTCTGAGTCGTTGTAACTTTTCATGAATCGTTATAACTCTTGATGAACCGTTATAACTCTTGATGAACTGTTATAACTCTTCAATGAACCGTTATAGCTCTTGATGAATGTTGTGATATTTTCAAACTAATAAAATTAACCTAATACACACAAGAGGAAGCCGCAAGCGCACGACCTACCGTGTAGTATTTAGGTGTCGATCCCACAGAGACTGATTAAACTACCGATATAGACAACTTCTTTAAGCTAGACCGTAAAATCTGAAAAGGTTTCTAAACTAAATATTTCTCTAAAATTAACAAGTAAATTGAACTAAGTTTGGATTACTTCAAGGTTAAGAGAGTCTAGGGTTTCAGCATCACCATCCACTTGAGTTTTAATCGTACTATTTATGTATTTTAACGCTAATTTATGAGGGTTACCATCTAATTTAGTACCAAGTTCCTGGTTAGGGTTTGACACAGTATTTCAATTAGGGCAAACTTCACGGTTAAGTCCATCGTTCTTCCTAATTAAAACCCGTTAAGTTCTGGTAATTCTAAACCTTTCAAAGATTAATTATTCACGGTTAGGTCCATCTAATTAATACTCTAAATGTTCAGAAAAGTCCCAACTAACCTAGACTTCACGGTTAGGTCCATCACCTAGGGTTAGATACCGCTTTTGGAGGTCGGAGAACCATCAGATTTTGGTTAGAAACCTAAACAATTCTCTAAGATACATGTGCAATTCTAATATCGTTTGCAGGTTATGAATCTATGCTATCTAGGGTTTTTAATCCCAGACGGATTACTAATACAAACATAAAACAATTCAATCCATGCACAGTAATACAATCACAAAAGCAATTCATAAAATAAAGCAATTAAAACAACAATAAGTACGATTAAACTTCAAGTTTCAAGTTACATGCCTAAACCCTAGAGAGACGACTACTCTTCCATGGAAGAGAAAGAATCACAGATAAAAGCAATGAAAAACAGAAAGAAAATCATCAAGAGAATAAGAGTTACACCCAGTTTTTGATTTCTCCTTCTTTTGCCTTCTTCTCTCTCCCAATCTCTCAAAGAAACTCCAAAAAACTTCTCTTCAATCTGTCCTAGGGCGGTTATGGACTTTTGGAGGCGTTCTCCTCTGTTTAAAATCGAATCTGGAGCCTTCTGGGGCGAAGAGATGCTTTCAGGGGCGAAACAGAACCGCTCTTTACGGCCCGAAAAGAAAAGATTTTGACCCAAAAAGTTCACGCGGTTTCTTGACAGAGAGCTCTTTTCGACCCGAAAAGATAACTTTTTGGGTCAAAAGGTTCATGCAGTTTTTCTCCAGCAAGATCTTCATTGTTCTAGTTGCGCCTAACTTACTCCATCTTCATCCAAATATTCCCAAAATGCTCCAAAAGTCCTAAAATCAAAGAAACCATTGCAGTATCTCGAACTTTGTGCAACATCCAAACTAAATCAACTAATTGAACTAAAAAGTGCATAAAAAGGGTAAAATGGTATAGTTTTAGATACCAAATCCTATCAGAATATATATGTGATTTTGTCTTATCAAACTCCCCCAAGCTTAAACCTTGCTTGCCCTCAAGCAAGTTTTAAACCTAGACAAAAGGACGGTATCTAAACTAACCTAGTCTAAAATAAATCCTAACCTATATGCTAAAGATCATGGGTTTATCTGAAAAAGAGATGATAAATCTTAAGACAAATATTTTCAAATTTGTTCAGCCATTATACAAATTTCTGGGAAAAGCCTTGGGAATTTCTGTTATTTCCGATTTCACACATGACGTTTTACTCAAGGATATTTATATTAGACATCAACTTTCAATGTTATGCTCTAAAATCTTTCCTAAATGATATGCACCCAAATTTTTCCTTCCCCTCACAAATGAAATGAAATCTAGGAAATCCACAAGAAAAAGAAAAAAATACAATGATAATCCTGAACCTCGCGCGGGTTATATTTTTTTTTTTTTATATAGCTAAAAAGCTTTATTGAGAAACCCTTAACGCGCACATGAGGCTGTCTCGTGCTATATTGGGGTTAGGGAGTTCCATAGACCGCCTTAGCACATTTGAGACTTAAAGTGACTTTATTTGAATCATCATTTTTTTTTCATTTGCGAATGACATGGCATGTGTACTCTTAACCGTGGTGCTTCCTAGTAAATTTGGACCTTCTAATGATTTATATATATATGTTCAGATCCTTTTGATTTATATAAAAGATTTTTCAAAAGCACCGGTCGACACCCGCCATAATCACTCTTGTCAGTTAAAATTTTCCATTTAAGTAGTCAAACAAATTGGATTTCGAAGATTTGATAAAAATTTATGGGAGGACGTCAATTTCTAGGCATTTATCATTCAAGAAACTTCTCAAAGCATTTTTTTTTTAATTTCAAACACCATTTTCATTCACCATGTGTTACGTTAGAAAAATTTGTATATTCCCTAATCAATTTCCCAAATTTCCGATAAGGCTACTCCTTTGCCCGTATTTTCCTTAAGATTTTTCAAAACTTTTACAAAACTACCCACTAAAATTTAAATATGAAAATAAAGAAACTAAATGCAATCCTAAATGCATGCAGATACAATTTCAATCCCCCCCAAGCTTAAACAAAGCAGTGACCTCACTGCTTGAAATAAAAATAAAAGAGAGGGAAAGAGAGAACTCACAATGTGCCGATGATGCTAGCCATTGTGAGACCAAATCGAGAGTCCTCAATCCTCTGGAGCACGGCTAGGAGAACCTTGCCGTGGGGTCGGACTAGTCGGCTCGTCGCGTGGTCGGGGTGGGATTAAGTCCTCCGAAAAATGGCCATTCTGAACGTGCCAATTGTACATGCGGCGAGTGTAGAACCATGTCTCGTATTGGCGTTGCTCCATTGAGTCCATGCGTCGTGACATCTTTTGCAATTGCTCGAGGATCAATGCATTGATGGGAATTCGGGGAGACGCTTGGGCGCTAGGTTCGGCAGGTGGGGCAGGAAGCGAGGCCGGCAGCGTGGTGGACGTCGCTATGGCAGTCGGCCCTAGCGGCGTGAGATGAGAGGCGGGGGCGGCAGGGTTGCTGGTGTGGGGTTGTGAGGGTACGGATGTGGCAGCGCAAGGAGAGAGGGGGTGCGGGTGCGATGCGCCTAGAGGAGCAAATCCGGCGGGGGCGTTGGGGTTGCTGGTGCGGGGCGAGTAAGTCTCATCCGGGCTTAGGAACTCATAGCGAAGGGATGAAAGAAACGGCTTGAGTTCGACTTCCGGAGTCTTAGACGGTGCGTCGGCTTCAGCAGAGAATATTTCTTCATCATTCATCATCTTTCCAAATTTTTCTGCTACACAAGCATCAATCTCATCAATCCTGCAAATATTTTGATCATTGGAAGGAAATTTTAGAGTTTTATTAGCATAAAATTTGACTTCTTCCTCCCCTACTCTAATGATGATTTTTCCATCACGTGCATCAATTAAAGCACCGGCTGTCCTCAAAAATGGACGACCCAACAACAAAGGTATTAGGTTGTCCTCTTCCATGTCAATCACCATAAAATCAGTTGGGATAAAGAATTTACCGACTTGAATTGGAATATCCTCAATCACGCCCAATGGTAGTCTAACAGACCTATCTGCCAATTGTAATGATATTCGAGTTGGTTTAAGGTCATAGATACCAATTTTCTCAAAAATTGACTTAGGCATCAAACTCACACTTGCGCCTAAGTCACAAAGGGCCTGGTAAGTGTTGGCACTTCCTATTGAACATGGTATTGTAAAACTACCAGGGTCCTTGAGTTTAGGGGGCAACTTATTCATAACAAGCGCACTCACCTCCTCGGTCAAAGTCACTGTCTGGACATCCTCTAATTCCCTACGGTTTGTCAATATCTCTTTGAAAAACTTAGCGTAGGTTGGCATTTGAGTCACAACATCGGTAAAAGGTATATTGACATTCAATTGTTTAAGCAATTCCATAAATTTACCGTATTGTTTTTTTAGTTTTGAATTGGCCAACCTTTCGGGAAAAGGGACAAACCTGAGTGGAGGTATGTACTTGGGTACATCCTCCTTTACCTGTTTTGTAGAGTTTGAACCTTTGCCTTCAAGTTCATCATTCGTCTTTTCCCCTTCCTTCTCTTGAGTTTGTTTAGGTGGTTGCTCCGGCTCTTCTTTCGCTGGCATTGACGAGCCTCCATACTCCTTTCCGCTGCGGAGTGTGATTGCTTTGGCTTGCTCCCTGGGGTTTTGATCAGGTTTAGGCGGGAGTTGACCTTGTTGGCGGGTAGTGGCAGCAGCTTGTTGTGCAATTTGATTCTCCAGATTCTTCATCCTTTGATTCATTTCTTCAAACTTATCATCATTCTTCTGGTTTGTAACAGTTTGATTTTCGATGAAGTTCTCAATCAAGCGTTCAAGGTTGGACTTTGGTGGTTGAGCTGCCGGTTCGAATTGTCTCTGTCCAAAACCTTGATTGGAGCGGCCTTGACTCAGATTTTGCTGCCCTTGATCATTTCTCCACGAGAAATTTGGGTGGTTCCGCCATCCTGGGTTATATGTGTTGGAATAGGGATTGTTTTGTGGTCTAAAATTGTTGTTTAGCATGTTTGCTTGCTCAACGCTCCCTTCTTCCATCTGCTGGTAAATGCAATTAACCGTAAGATGGTCGGTGCATCCACAGGTTGCGCAAGGGAAAAACTGATCAACAGATGAGGCATTTGCTGAATCTTGCCTCTTGTTTTGGCGGATCTCGGTGTGAAGCGCTTCGACCATTGCTTGCAGCTTGGTGATTTGATCGGTCTCAAATCTACCAGACACGTGGGCTTTTGTTGGTTCTCTTTCGGTTGACCATTGGACTTGGTTGAGCGCCATCTCCTCGATTAGGCTGTATGCCTCACCAATCCTCCTGTTCATGAGACTCCCACCCGCTGCGGCATCAATTGTCATTCTGGTATTGTTGGTCAACCCCTCATAGAAAGTCTGTAAGAGACGCCATTTCTCAAAACCATGATGAGGACACGTCCGTAGCAGCTCTTGATAGCGGTCCCAAGCATCGCTCAGAGACTCCCCCTCTTTCTGCCCAAAGTTAGTGATTTGATTTCTAAGGGCCACGGTCTTAGAAGGAGGGAAGTACTTAGAAAGAAACACCGCTGACATTTGGGCCCATGTAGCTACTGCGGTTGGTGTCAAAGACCTGAGCCACCCTTTTGCTCGATCCCTAAGAGAAAATGGAAAGAGCCGAAGCTTGATTGCATCAGGTGTGACTCCATTCATCTTCAAGGTGTTGCAAAATTCTTCAAAGTTAGCAAGGTGCTGATTTGGGTCTTCGTGGGCTAAGCCGGCAAATTGATTTTGAGAGACCATGTTGATTAGGGCCGGCTTGAGTTCGAAATCATTTGCTGTCACAGTCGGCACGGTGTAGCCCATGTTAAGTTCACCCGCTCGGGGTGCAGTGAAGTCCTTGAGAAGGCGGTTGTCTTCATCATTAGCTGCCATGTTGATCACGTCTCCAAAATCTAGACGTTCAGGTTGAAGGTCGGCAATGGGAGCGACACGTCTAAGCCTTGATCTCTGATAGACTAGCAACGGTGGGTCACTAGCCAGTTTTTAACCTGCAAGAAAAGAACAAGATAAAGGTAAAAAGAGAATAATAATAAAAATAAAAGAAAGGTCTAGTCTTTAATACTATTGGATCAATCGATATTTAAAAACAGTCCCCGGCAACGGCGCCAAAAAAGCTTGTTGTGATATTTTCAAACTAATAAAATTAACCTAATACACACAAGAGGAAGCCGCAAGCGCACGACCTACCGTGTAGTATTTAGGTGTCGATCCCACAGAGACTGATTAAACTACCGATATAGACAACTTCTTTAAGCTAGACCGTAAAATCTGAAAAGGTTTCTAAACTAAATATTTCTCTAAAATTAACAAGTAAATTGAACTAAGTTTGGATTACTTCAAGGTTAAGAGAGTCTAGGGTTTCAGCATCACCATCCACTTGAGTTTTAATCGTACTATTTATGTATTTTAACGCTAATTTATGAGGGTTACCATCTAATTTAGTACCAAGTTCCTGGTTAGGGTTTGACACAGTATTTCAATTAGGGCAAACTTCACGGTTAAGTCCATCGTTCTTCCTAATTAAAACCCGTTAAGTTCTGGTAATTCTAAACCTTTCAAAGATTAATTATTCACGGTTAGGTCCATCTAATTAATACTCTAAATGTTCAGAAAAGTCCCAACTAACCTAGACTTCACGGTTAGGTCCATCACCTAGGGTTAGATACCGCTTTTGGAGGTCGGAGAACCATCAGATTTTGGTTAGAAACCTAAACAATTCTCTAAGATACATGTGCAATTCTAATATCGTTTGCAGGTTATGAATCTATGCTATCTAGGGTTTTTAATCCCAGACGGATTACTAATACAAACATAAAACAATTCAATCCATGCACAGTAATACAATCACAAAAGCAATTCATAAAATAAAGCAATTAAAACAACAATAAGTACGATTAAACTTCAAGTTTCAAGTTACATGCCTAAACCCTAGAGAGACGACTACTCTTCCATGGAAGAGAAAGAATCACAGATAAAAGCAATGAAAAACAGAAAGAAAATCATCAAGAGAATAAGAGTTACACCCAGTTTTTGATTTCTCCTTCTTTTGCCTTCTTCTCTCTCCCAATCTCTCAAAGAAACTCCAAAAAACTTCTCTTCAATCTGTCCTAGGGCGGTTATGGACTTTTGGAGGCGTTCTCCTCTGTTTAAAATCGAATCTGGAGCCTTCTGGGGCGAAGAGATGCTTTCAGGGGCGAAACAGAACCGCTCTTTACGGCCCGAAAAGAAAAGATTTTGACCCAAAAAGTTCACGCGGTTTCTTGACAGAGAGCTCTTTTCGACCCGAAAAGATAACTTTTTGGGTCAAAAGGTTCATGCAGTTTTTCTCCAGCAAGATCTTCATTGTTCTAGTTGCGCCTAACTTACTCCATCTTCATCCAAATATTCCCAAAATGCTCCAAAAGTCCTAAAATCAAAGAAACCATTGCAGTATCTCGAACTTTGTGCAACATCCAAACTAAATCAACTAATTGAACTAAAAAGTGCATAAAAAGGGTAAAATGGTATAGTTTTAGATACCAAATCCTATCAGAATATATATGTGATTTTGTCTTATCAATGAACAGTTATAACTTTTCATGAATCGTTATAACTCTTGATGAACCATTATAACTATTCATGAACCATTATAATTTTTCATGAATCGTTACACAACGTTACGCTCTAGAATTTTAATAATAAAAAAAATTCTAAATTTTTCGCTAAATAATATGAATCGTTATAACTCTTTGAATCATTATAACTCTTTATGAATCGTTATAACTCTTCACGAATCATTATAATTGTTCATGAACTATTATAACTGCTTGGTCTATTTTTCTTGTTTTCTTGCAGTTTAAACTCAATTTAACTTAACCAATTCAACCAAGTTTGAGTCTAACTAAATCTAAATATAATGCAATCTTGATTAAGCTCTTGTATCCCATCATTAGTCTTAGTTCTTGTGCACTAATCCATTTTATATTTCAATCCCTACACAAAACTCAAACAAGACAAATTATAAAAAATTTAAGATAATCGACAAATCAAAGAATATATATTTAGTGTAACATAGACGAAATATATTGATAATTAAAAATTTCTACACAAAAATTACTATCAAATTTTTTGAAAATTTTGTTCACTGTTCATTTTAGTGTCGGATTTCTGTTGAAAATTTGACATTGATCATTTTAGTGACGGATTTTCAATATTATTGAAAATCTGACACTAATTATATTTTTTCATCTAATATATTCAAAATCAATTATCCGACACTGAAAGTTTCAATCAATAGAAATTAAAAAATGAGACACTCATGCATGATAAAGTTTTATCATTTTTATCGTCCATTCTCTACTCCATATGACATTTCTGATCGAGAATATATAATCCTCTCCTTTTTAATTTGATGTTCTCCTTCTATTCATTTTTTAAAAGTACAATTCAATAGGCATATAAGAGATAAAGAAAAAAGTGGAGACGAGATTGGAAAGCAAAAATCAAAATCCGAGCATTTCACCTTCAAACGATCATAATTTTTGATAGAAAACTCCGATTATGATATTCTATATGGAAATGAAAAGCTTCCAACAAGATCTACATGGTTAATTATTTATTTTGTTGTGGTGATTTTCGAGGCTAGAAAAGCACTTCTTGACCATAAAAAATGCGTTTGAAATTTAAAAAATATATATATTTTTCATTATTTTTAGATTTGGAGGTAGAAATTGTATATATTCTAGTTCATGCTCTATATAGTTGTATTTAGTTTCATTTATGATATATTTATTAGACTAGTTATTTTTAGTTCTTTTTTGTATTGTCTACGATTATGTTGTAATATCAACAAATATGATATATGTTTGATATTGTTTTGCTGATAATTGTCTAAATATATATTACTATTGAAAACACAATATCATATTTAACATATTATTATTCTAACTACACATTTTTTTTAAAAAAATTTATCAATTTACTTTTTGAAAAAAATATATATTTAACAAATAGTGCAGATTTTTTATTAAAAATCTAACACTAATTGTCATATTTTATTAAAAATCTTGCTCTAAATTTTATAATAATAAAAATTTAGCATAATAAATATAATTCATGTCGTTTTTTTTCTAAAAATCTGAAACAAACTATTTTAATTAGTGTCAGATATATTTTCGTTTCATCAATATTATAATTAGCGTTAAAGGCTTTATTCGACACTAAGAAGCTCAAATGTCCAGTACCAATTCACCATTTTTAACTAGTGGTTGTGTATGTCAAATTATGTATTATCAAGGATAAATATAATTTATTTATGAGCGATAATGATATTTTTTTGACAAATAATTGGTAAATACTAAATTGGCTAACGGCTACATATAAGAGAAACTTTGTTGTACATACACATTTCAAATGAATTTAACGGTTTTCAATGAACTATAAAATGATAATTAAATTAAAAAATATTTGAAATATAATCGTTTATGAGTACAACAATGTGTATACATGATTTTCTATTTTTATGTTTTTTAAATATTTCTTTCGGATTTAAAAAAAGCTTTTTGTTAAAGTAGTCATAACAATTGTCAAGTAATGTGTACCTTTTAAGTATATTAATTATATAATTATTCGGAAAAATATGTATTATTTCCTTAAGGAAGTACGGATTATTAATTTCTCTATTCTTTATTCTCTATTTCTTATTAAGCACGCATTCTGATGCTGCAACATTCCAGATTTTTTTATTGAATTTCTAGAGCTAATAGTAATCATCGGATTGAGTTATTCGTCAAATAATATTACTATCTCTATGGCCATTTATGTTTAAGTTATAATTTTCTCTCAATTTTGATTGTTGTACGAAATGCTGCATAATTTAGGAGTACAATTGCTCTATTTTTTTCTTATATTGTCATCAATTATGTATTATAATTTTTCTCAAATTCTGAATGTCAACTTTGATCTTAATTCTATATTTATTTTATATTAATTATGTATTCATGAATAAAATTTATATTAATTATTAAATTATTTTTATTTCTTTGTTTTTAATATGAATATCTGTTTTTTTTATGTTTTAAAATGATATTATCGTAGCCATGATAAGATACTATTAGTTTGTTACAGACGAGAAAACAATGTTATTGGATGCCAGACTCGAATATGGAGAGGAAATGAAAAGGCTTCTTTCGGCATGCATTTAAGAGAAACTTTTGACCATTGAGTCTTAGCCCATTATAGCCGCTGACATAATCTGAAAATTTACATCATTTCTAATCTACGACATAATCTCAGAGACAAGACCTTCAACCGTTTTATCTATACTCGAAACTCTAAAGCCAAGAAAAATGTACCTTTCTGGATAGGAGAAATCTCTTGCAACGGCTTGCCTGGCAACATGTATATTAAGTTGCCTGGAGTTTGATATTTTCCGAACTGTTTTAGTTGTAACCCGTAACTGTGTTCCCTAAACACCACTGTCAAATATTAATAAGTTTTATGGAAATAAGTAATATCAATACTAGATAGTCAGCAGCAATTAATATGCATTATTTGTAACTTTATTCATTGGACACTTTCTCCAAATTAATAAATATTTTTAACTAGGAATTTCCAACATTTCTTCAAGTACTTTCCGAAAATTTTGGAGAATAATAGAGCAATTAAGAGAAGTTATCTTACATGATCAAAATCAAGATGTGATACAGTGGGATAGAGGGGTGCAAGGATATACAGTCAAATCTTATTACAACTTTGTGAAAAATGTTTCATATAATAAATCACAAATGACTGGAATATGGAAACTTCGAGCACCGCCAATAATTCTAGTGTTTGATCGAGTTGTTAATGTTAAGGAACGCTATATTTACCTCTGAAAATTTGGAGAATTAAAAAAACAAATTGGGACAAAAGATTCTAAATTTTAAGGAGAAATTTTAAAAACCCGAAGAGGTTCAATTCAAGTCCAGAAGAATAAAGGAAAAAAGAAAAATTCATTGAAATGCTCAAAAATTAAAATTCTTAAGAAAAAAATTAAATGCCGAAACTCTACAAATTCAAATAGAAAATCTCTTCAAAATCTAAAATCTCAAAACTCAAATTTTATGGGAAAAATAAAATTCTACATAAAATTTTGAGAATTTTCATATATTACTTGATATTTTTGGAGTTACGAAAATCAAAGAAATTCTAAATTATCGATTAATATAATGAAAAATCAATTGATGAAGCATTACAAAAATAATTGATGTTTGATCAAAAGGAAAAATGATAAATAAAATTACAATAAATTTTGCTATATTTTAAGAAATTTTTGAGTAAATTTTGGTATAATTTAGACAAAGAAATTTTTGAGAAACAATTTAAAAGTAAAAGAAAATTAAGAAAATCAGCAAGTGAAGGGCTCCAATTAAAAATCAAAATGGAAAGGGGCCAAATTAAAAAATTCAAATTGCTACAGTATCTAGCTATAGTACCGGGCTTGCTCCGCTACCCAAAATCCGAAGATGGAGCCTATGGTCCTGTGCGACGAAAATGACATATTATATACTGTTGGAAAGAGCACGAAGAGGATAACACAATGAGACGAAAACTCACGATATGGTTGAGTGATTTGGGAGAAAATTGGAGGGAAAGTTTCTGAATAAAAAATGAAATCGAGCAATCTTAGCCATAATTGATCAAATTGACAATTCAAACACCTTCTCCATGGTCACACAATTTCTGGGATGAATTAGATGCTAATCAAGCATTGAAACACAAGAAATGGTGAAAAAACGAAGGAGAACAACTATAAGGCGTGAAATCAGGTTTGAAGGCAAAAATGGGTTTCACGTGAATAATTGGGATTCGGCAAAGTCTAAAATACAGGAAGGGAGTGACAAGAACATATTTGAAGCTCTGGAGCCTTCTAGAAGTCCCTAGAATCATCTGATGACCAAGTGGTGGTTAGGGATGATAAATTTATAAATTTTCAGCAAACATAACAAACTCCACTTGTGCTCTCAATTGTTAGAGCACATTTAAAACAGTTAGAACTGTTCTAATACACCACAAAAACGTTAAGAAGAGTATGAGAAGATGAATGAAGGGAGTTGGTACATAAATTGATCAAAGAAAAGTCAAACCGATCTCATACATCCATCTACCACCCGATAGACTCATTTAAACCCCTCTCTTCCTTCAAACACAAGAGACACAACCTATTTCAAACTGAATGCTAATCCAAAATGCTGTCAAAACCAATTGAAGCTTAAATTAGACATTAAACAAGATCCAATCTTTAAGTTGAAAATAAAATCAAGCCCCAAAATATAAGATTCAATCAATTTCTCTTCTACTCAAGCTACAAATTAGATTTAGGTAGGCCTCTCTTTTATAAATATAGACATAAAGAGTGCATTAGAACTTGTAATTCTGATTTGTGCAATAAAGATGAAATTTTTCATGTACAATATCGATTTTTTCCTTAATGTTTTTATGTTGTAATTCGATCATTTTTTTATTTTTTTTCTTTTTTTTTGGCTCAAATCTGCAAACAAACATCGTTGAATGTTAGATGAAGGCTAAGTAATGTATTTAAACCGTTTATGATCAATGAATCCCTTGTAAACGCAAAATAAGCCCTAAAATGACTTAAAATGCAATAAAAAGAAAAATATGATGAAATTTACTCTAAATCTTATAAAACTTTCAGGTCCTGTAGAAATAAGTCATATGAATCCATAAAAACTGATTCTATATTTTTTATTTTTTTTATAAAAAGTTATTGCTTTTTTAAATTTAAAAAAACAACAAATACTAATACATCATTTTTCTCTTTTGACCCTAATCTGATTCAAAAATAAAAAATTATACCTCTGCTATTCCGATTTAATTAAAATTTTGAAAGCATCTAAATCTAGTTATAATGCATCTCTCTGTAAATTATCATATTTTTTGGAACTTCGTACGATTTATATGAACTTAAGAATTTTCAGGCAGAAAATTATAATAATCTGGTTCATAATAAAATAAAAATTACTCTATAAACTCTTGTGCTGGCTGAGTTCAGTCGTGAGTCTATAATTTTAAAGAGTTATAAGGCATGTGCCGACTTAATTCAATGGTGAATCCTTATCTTCACCTAAAATATAAAAAATATCTTTAAAATTAACAAAACTGTTCTAAATCTTGCACCGGCTATTGCAAAAGTCGTGAGGCATTGATTTTAAAGAGTTATAAGGCTTGTGCCGGCTAATACAAAGTCGTGAGTCCTTGCCATTAAATAAATCAATAACTAAAAGAGTTTAAATCCAAAAGTTAAACTATTTTCTAAAAATAAAATATTTTTTCAACTTTTTCTAAAATTTATTTGAAACTCTTTTGCTAAAAATGCTCAAAAGTGCATTAAAATGATTTCAAATAAAAAAAAATTCAACATAAAAGTTGTTCACCATAACCTTATTGATAGTATCTTAAGCAGATTTTTTTCAAAAATATCAAAAATACTCTCAGCTGTCCAGTTC